>JBAIZL010000004.1:125447231-125607231 GCA_036971475.1 Prosapia bicincta
ATAATAGAAGATGCAGAGATGGTTAAAAATAAGTACATGGGAAAAGCTAGACTCAATTCATACTACATTGCTGCGTCCTTTGCAATTGGTGGAGTTTTGAAGTGTATTATTCCTTTACTAATTGAAACTGTTCAGGTAGTGTACTCTGAGAGCGATGTAACGTATTTACAACTTCCTTTATCTTGTTGGTTCCCATTCTCATTAAATACCCTTCCCAGGTACCTCTTTGCTTACTCTATCACACTGGTACCGGCAGCCTTTACTTTAGCGAATTGTATAGGAATGTTTTCTATTGAGTTCTTATCAATTACAACTGTTTTGTCTGAAATAGAAATTCTATCGTTGTCCCTAAAAAAATTGAAAGAAAGAGGTTTTCCATTGGCTCAACAATTCCCTTTACATCCAGCGACTGGGCATCGTGTGGACGAATGCTTCAAGATATTAGCAAAGCAAGTGATTCAGCACCACCAGAAAATTATATTGTAAGTAGAAATATTTAAATGTTCAAATAAAAAAAATGTTCAAGAATATAATTTTCAAAAGGATCCAGTAATCATTACACTAAAAAAAAAAACAAACAGAGCAAAAAAAAAGAAATTGAATACATAATTTTTACTTACTAATTCTCCAATAACAAAAACATAATTTATCACAACCATATTACCCACGAAGGTTTAAAGCCAATGACAAAGTTTGTACTTGGACTCGTATTTAACATATTGAACGTGACAAATAAAACATTCTCATATGATGTCGGAGCACCTTGGCATGTAGATTAACAAAAATATGATATAAACACGGGATATTCAATCATTTCTTCCATAAATTTGTTTTATAGATTTAGAATTTCATTAGGTTCATGGTTCAAAAGATTTAAGGTGGTATTCTTTCTTATGTTTATAAGTATGTACCATAATCATAAAACATGTAAATCATTCAAAAAAGGTTAAATTTACAGCAATATATATATATATATATATATATATATATATATATATATATATATATATATATATATATATATATTTAAACCCAAAGCATGCAATCTCATAATTTCTATCGGACAAAATCAGATATTGTGTATAGAGAACAAGGACCAATTACCGTCTCATAAGTTATAATGGTATCGACCACGTGAAATTTTTGTTTCCTGAGAAGACTATGGTTCGCTATAATTATTCATGCAAATTTATTTTTTAATATCATTATTTTAAATTAAAACTGGTCTTATTAGACCAACCAATAACTTCCCTTGCATCATCTTAACCCAAATACTGAAATAACTAAAGTGCTCATTAACACTTTAGTTTTGGTCTGAACATTGTCAATACATATTATGTTAGAACTAACACGCACAACACAACACTACACAATTCAAATGGTTTTTTTCTCTTCAATCTTCTAACCATGTACTGGTAATCGAGAAGGTGAAGAGCCAATATTTTAGATCTCGGTGAACATCTTTGTTTTTTACATACCAAGAGGCATTGACCATATTTCTCAGTACCTTATTTGGAAAATCTGGAGAATTACTACAATAAATGCCTTTGCACATCCCCACAGTTGACTGCGATACAATAAAACTGGTTTCAAAATCCGATTGTAGATTTTTATTTTATTTTTTAATGAGGTTTTAATCTCTACCCAAGAGTCAATAGTGCTTACAATATTTGATTTTTAAGTCTTCCTTCTTTTTCTTGATGTGGTGTTTCCATCTTAGTTTAGCATCTACATTCATATCTAGATATCTAGCTTTATTTGCATAAGAGATGATGAATCCGTTAACATCCATTAACAGAGGATCGTTTAATACATTATTGTGAAGTTGATGTGGACTGACTTCCCTTCATTCATGGGAATTGAAAAATCCAAAACGTTGAATGTTTCGTAAATGTTTGGAGTAGATTTGATGATTAGCAAATACAAGGCCTGATTGTACAAGGCCAACTTCAAATTTTGTGGGTAATATGCCTATGATTGCGTTATTGAAAAATAATTTTTGTGATAATGGGTAAGAACTATATATTTGGGTTATTTTTTTTGAGTAAGCTATTTAAAAAAAAATTATTACTTTATAATTAGAGGTATGATCTACATACCCTCTACTTCCTATCTACATTAATATCGAATTTCTTACACGTGGATGATTGCATTGGCCAAATGGCCAATATTTATCTATATAAATTTCCAGTGTGTATATCCCTCTAATCATGTTGTTTAATCGTGAATCAAATAATAATATTACCCTTGAACAAAACAATAAGCACATCGTGATTTAGCTTATAATTTTAAATGCGAAAGACAAATAAAGAAAGTTTTGTTTGCTGAAAATCGTTTCTTTTAGAGCTTAAGCACGCTTACCTGTTACTATTGTTTTCTTAGACGCAAATAAATGTGAAGATTTACTTACAATTATTTTTTCAGGTACGTTTCACAGCTTGATTGCTTATTTCGTATGACATTTTTCGTTACCTTTGGTTGTGCTGGGATATTGCTCACGCTGCCCAGCTACAGAATTAGCGTGGTGAGTATATTACTGAACTGCTAGAAGACATATTAGAAATACGTTTTAATAGCCGAGTTACTATTAGTCTATATCTGTTAGTAGCTATTTTACTAAAACTAAGATTTGGTATATTTACGGATAATATTGTCACTTTTTACAGTGTTTAACCATAATACTATTTAAACATTTTTTAAATTATTACTTACACCTATTATGAGACTCCTTGGATATTACATCTAATCTTTATATCTCACCAAATTATACAATTCAATTGATGAAACTGCGGTACACACGGCTAACAGTATTATATTATATAAGTATATGTTTTCAGTTGAACATTTGAATTGAACCCTATTTTTATTTTGAATTTTTGATAATTATTATGTCATCCGAGTTAGATAACAATGTAGAAATGCATCTCAAGTTAGGAGTAGGAAAAGTGAAAAAAAATCTATTACAATGTTTGATCTACGTCCTCTCGGAAGTAACTCGTTCTTAATTAGGAATGGAATCTTATAGTTGGTTCATCTATTGTAATTTATAATTGGGTATGCAAGCTTTCAGGATATTGGCAAATGAGAGAAGTACTATCGATTACAAGATCTAAGCTATCGACAAATTTGATATAGGCTATATGATGCGAACTGTCTGGGAAGATAGAGAAGAACTAAGGATTATATGGTCTGAGTTATGGGGAATTGAAAGCAGAACTTTGGGTTACATGATCTGAACTATCGGGAAACAAGAAAAGAACTTTAGGTTATATGATCTGAACTATCGGGAGAGAAGAACTTTAGGATACATGATCTGAAATTTCGGGAAATAAAAGCAGAACTTTAGGTTACATGATCTGTTAATTAAATTGTGGTATAGATTTGAGTTATCTACTCGAAAGTTTGTTTCATTAATTAAATGTACTAGACATACTATGCATCTAAAAATTGGTATTGAAACATAAGATTTTAATCACGAACTTAAAAGTAAAACAAAAAATTAGACATTTCCCTAGGCTAAAACTGTTAATTACGTAAAGCATTTATTTGAATTCGTTTTGGAGAGGAAGATTGTACCAAATTATTGAATTAATTATCTGGAAACGTTATGTAGATTTGACCATTTTTGCCTGTTCGATCCCCCATCGGCTTGAATATTGTATTGAGAGATGTAACTAATTAATTATATTGCTTTGTTAACTTATTTTATGTAATTAATCAATAAAGGAATAAAAATATTTCTTTCTGAATACATTTTTAAATCAATTGTATAAGAAATATTAACTGAGCATTACTTCTGTTTTTAAAAAAAAAACAATTATGCATCAGATGTTCATATTTCCCTCTGCCTTGTCCTACTGCATTTAAAAAAGAGCATCTCGCTCCTAAACCTGAAGGCCAAAGAGAGATATTTAGTTATATTGCCAATACTAATCTGCGGCGCATCGCTCTTCGCGTTCACTTGGAACGTGTTCATGCTGATTTTAAGCTGTAGAAATCTAATATAGTTAACATTTTATTGACAACATTTATGAATTAACAAATTAATTTTTAGTATTATTATAAAATAATATTACAGAATGCTGGTGACTAATATTGTTATTATTTTATTGAATAAAATAATGTTACACATGATATGACCTATCTGAAAGTGAGAGGAGAAATATATGTTACCAGAACGGAACTATCAGGAACTGATAGAAGAACTATAGGTTACATTGTATGAGCTATAGTCAAATGAGAGTGGAATATAAGTTACATGGTCAGAACTATCGTTTGAGGAGAGACGAACCAGAGGTTACATGGTCTGAACTATCGCAAATTGAGAAGATAACTATAAGTTAAACGATCTGAGCTATCGTCAGAGGAGAGACGAACCAGAGGTTACTTGGTCTGAGCTGTCGCAAGTTGAGAAGATAACTATAAGTTACATGATCTGAAATATCGTCAGAGGAGAGACGAACCAGAGGTTTCTTGGTCTGAGCTATCGCAAAATGAGAAGATAACTATAAGTTAGATGATCTGTGCTATCGAGAAATGAAAGGAGAACTATAGGTTATATTATTATCTGAACTATTGGGTAGTGAGAGAATAACTATAGGTTACATGATCTGAACTATCATTAAAGGAGAGACGAATTAGAGGTTACTTGGTCTGAGCTATCGCAAAATCAGAAGATAACTATATGTTACATGATCTGAGTTATCGGGAAATGAAGGAAGAACTATAGGTTATATTATCTGAACTATTGGGTACTGAGAGAATAACTATAGGTTACATGATCTGAACTATCATTAAAGCAGAGTCGAAGCAGAGGTTACATGGTCTTAACTATAGCGAATTGAGAAGATAACTATAAGTTACATGATCTGAGCTATCAGGAAGTGAGAGAAGGGATAGTTCTTCTATAGGTTCTATAGAAAACTTTCTATAGATTACATGATCTGAGCTATCAGGAAGTTAGAGAAGGGATAGTTCTTCTATAGGTTCTATAGAAAAATTTCCATAGATTACATGATCTGAGCTTTCAGGAAGTGAGAGAAGGGATAGTTCTTCTATAGGTTCTATAGAAAAATGTCTTTAGGTTACATGATCTAAACTATTGGGTGTTGAGTGAAGAACTATCGAATACAAACTTAACTGACAGTCAGAGGGATAAATAAAATTATCAATTATTAATTAGGCGGCTTTCATGTAACAACTTAGTAGAATAATACAAATTAATGTACCAATAAACTTGGCATAACTACACTTGGCTTAACTACACTTGGCATAATTACACTTGGCATAACTACACTTGGCTTAACTACACTTGGCATAACTACACTTGGCATAAATAAACTTGGCATTCTAATGATTAATAATTCAAACTAAATTATTAATGATCGTTTACTTTCATCAGGAACCCCGTTTGATTACTGGAGCCACTCTCTCGTATTTTGGTGTAATCTCAGCCACACTTTTTAATGTGTGGATACACGCCTTGATGGGTCAGTTAGTTATAAACTCAGTAAGTATGTAACGATAATATAACTGGTTTCGAAATAAATTGGATATTGTAACATGATAAATTAATATGACAAAATGAATATAAATAAATACATAAAAATAAATAAATATAAATAATACGTTAAACGTAATACAATAGAAAATCAAGTTGGTATTGAAGATTGTAATATAGCCTACTCTACGGTCGGATTTTTACCTGTTATTTATTTACAAAGAAGAGGCGCATAATAAGTGCAGAGTCATAATGATAATGTTAGACAAAATTTTGATTGTTTAAAATCAATTTATATCAAGATTTAAAAAAATTTAACAATAAAGCATTTAACACATTTGTGGTTCTAGCAGCTAATAGCTCCACCTATCTACTAAATAATTATATCCTCTACCTAATACAAATTAATAAATATCTGCCTCACCTAATATACCTTATACCTTACTACCAAAATTACTTCTCTCCCCCTCAAGCGGGAAAGTCTACCCTTACCTGGAACCACCATCTAAGCTCACCTCTGGTCAGCGCATCTCCTACCGTCCATTCTCTTTGATGATACATCACACGTTGTCGGTAGAAAAGTAATGTTTTACTTCTTCTTTTAGAAGTTTGGTTCGATACCTGTATCTCAAGAAATAATGTTTCAGAAGAACGAACTGCTGTATTTACAATAAAACTAATTAGCCGCTTAAAAGCCATTTAGACTTTTATCAGTGCCATTTATTCTTTGAGAGACATTTTAACCTAAAGACCATTTTCAAGTTGGACATTAGTAGAATGTTACTGTACATTAGAATTTTTTTTTTATTTGGGATGATGCTTCTGAAATATTTTTTATAATTTGTTTTACAGAACAGTTTTTTCCATTACAGGATCTATATTTACAGTTTTAAGCTATTTTACACAAAGAAATTTCTTTTAATTTATTTTTTTTATTATTGATTAGCCCCAACCTATCCCGTATTGACTATAACAATCTTTGTTAATATCAAAAATCCTTAAACAATTTGTTACAAATCGTAAATTGATGAATGAATTCAGAGGAATTAGCACTTTACTAACCTAATCTATATTGATTTATTTTACTATACACATTATTATTTGGCTTTATTAATATTACTTCTTTTAAAGTTCATACCTCAAAAATATCTAGCCTATAATAATTACAATTATAAAAATTATCATGCTTACCCAAAAGTACTAGTATCAAATTAATAATTCTTAAAATTATAAAATTTCTTTATCATAAGCCAAAATATATTATTATTAAAATCAGTACCCTTTTTCTATAAAATTACCTAAGTTATACCTGGAGGTTAAAATTTCTCTTTAAACCTAATATTTATAATAAACATGTTTATCATAACACAATTATTATTCATTATAAACTACAACTAACAAAATGATTATCGATGATTTATTTGTTTAATAAGCCAGATTTGAATTTATAGTGTGAAATAATTAGCTACTTACCATTACAGGCAAGCAATTGAATATTGCATGCGAAGCCAATTATGAAAATTTAATATAATTACCGTACTTTATTAGCCTATATATATATATAATTCTTGTATTTGCAACACTGTTTTCTTGTACACTTATCACTTTCACTTATATACTTAAATAATAACACCAAGTAATATTCTTGTTTAAGTACATAAGTGAAAGTGATATAACTGAGTTGAGTTTTCATCTCGTTTCTAGAGGTGAATTAATAGCACTCACTATAGATCTCATATGAGTGCCCGGTTTATGGATTTTAGGTAAAACATATAACTTAGGACATCTACTAGACTTTTCCCGAGGAATTGTCCTGGATTGAGTTCCCTCATCGATAGGAGTCTGTTTAATAATCCGCCTGGTAGTCTTTTCCAAGTAGGTGGTCGGATCGTTCTTAACAACTTTGTAATTTTCATCATTAAGGATCTCCTTCATCATGTCTATATAATCTGAATTATTTAAAACAACAGTTGCGTTACGGCAGTATAGTAATGTCTCCATTATTTTTCAGTTTGAAAAGGGCTCTCTCTTCTCCAGGGCTGAGATTAGGTTTAGGAATTCTGCTAGTACGTAAAATACTAGCAACCTCCTGACGAATCTCTTCAGCTTCAGTTTTATCTATGTAGGCGATAGATATTTCAACCTCAGATATTATTTCTTCCAAAGGAAGCCTGGTAGGAGCAATGGCAAAGTTAAACCCTTTACATAGGACAGAGATTTCAGCATCACTGAGGCTGTAGCTAGAGATGTTCTTCACAACCAAGTCAGGATCCAGAGTCTGACGATGAATTTCAGAAGTTTTAGCAGTAAGGCTATTAAACTTTTTCACCTGTTTCTCAGTTTTCAGACTATTGGTTTCTGATCTCCAAGCCACTAGAGTATCGATACAATCCCACAAAATACGATGAACAACATTGCTAAGGTCAATGTGCAAAGTGAAAAGTTCCCTTTCAGTGGTAGCAAGGTTCTTCCTAGTGCGATAGATTTGTTCTCTAAGTAGAGCTTTACTGGCATTCTGAAGAATGTTTTCTGTTCTTCTAGTCTTGGTGTGATGCGACAACTTAGTGAAAGTAGGCAGGACGTTGTTGTTACGACAACGGATCAGAAAAAGAAGGTAACAGATGAGAGTAGACTTATTCAAACGCAGCTTCTCATATTGCTTGATACTACGGAATATAGTCTCCCCATAGAGATTTATAATGCTGATACGTATTCCTTCACGGATGGAAAAATATGACGAATTTTTTTCTTCGTTTTCTGATCCGTTGTCGTAACAACAAAAATGAACTTAACATATTATTGAATGTACTGTGTTCTAGATATAAAAATAAATGTTTATGAAAGTGAATTATTTGTTGAAAAAATAATTCACGACTTTAATTGTTAATAATGTAAATTATAATAACATTGCTATTAGTTGTTAATAATTATCTGTCTAATAATTTGAGGTATCTGCCTAATAATTATCTGTCTGTGGAATCTCAAAGAAGTTTAGGTAAAATGTATATGGTTTTACGTAAAATAGTTTGTAGTCAAGAAAACAATTAAAGAAAATGGCTTTAAATGTGTTATGTGATGATTATTATCATTTTAAGTCCAACCAAATTGAACTCTAATCAAATTTACCATGATTTTGTATAACCGAAATTTTAAAGACGTGGAACACCAAGTCTCCTGCACATAAGCGTTTTTTTTTTAAATCTTTATCAGTTATTAATAGAGTATTATATTTAATAGAGTTACATAATATTGTTATTTTTGTAACATATATGGCTGTAACCAGGCAGAACAATTACGGTACGCTTTGCAGAGCTCAAACTGGGAAGATTTCCCCAAATCATTCACCACAGATTTACTGATTATGGGAGAAATCCTAAACAAACCTTTATGTTTGAAAGTGGGAGGAATATATCTTCTTCATTTGGAAACCTTCACGTCAGTAAGTTTTCAGTAATCATTATTCTCATTTCAATTTTTGTATTTCAATAAATGTATTTATTAACTATTAGACCTTCATCTCTGCTTTGAGCAGAACTTTGTGTTACAAAACATACAACTTTCATATGTTTTCATAACTATGCCAGTAAATAAAGTTGAGTAGATGATCATTACGTTAAGTAATATTTTAGAAGTAAAAATGTATTGAGAGGTTGTGTAAGCATGAGGTGTATACAAAAATAAAATATTTATTATTGTTGGAGTTTTCTTTTTGTTGCAGGTGCTTCAGGCAACCTACAGTTATTTCAATGTACTCAGGACTTTGCGCTTTCCAGATTCAACCTAAGAGGAAACACAAAACATTCTGTATCTTTGTATCAATTAAAGTTATAAACTTACTTGAACACAACAGTAAACTCAAATTTGTATCCTATATAAATATAGCTGTATAGTAGCGCCCCACAACTGTTGCTGATTGTACAAAATATTAATTTTTTCCCCTATAGATTTCTCAGGTTTCATGTCAGCGTCGGAAAAGAGTTTCATCCTTATGCCTAGTTAGGGAAAGAGGGAGTTTTAGATTGAAATATGAACGCTGCTCATAGGTCAGTATTTTGAGTTGATCCCAATAAAATGCAAATGTAAAAGCAAGTGTTTTAGCTTGCATGAAGATACTGGTTGCCACTCTGGGGATCCACAATAAATTTTAAATTCCCAGGTAAATCTGTAAATTTAACCGCAACATGACACTTCATTCATAATTTGTGAGGGTGGTTTGGAGACCGCATAACAATTTGGCAGAGTACTATCGGAAATACGTACTCCCTTCCTCGAGCGTATCTCCCACAACAAATCGGCGGACATTATGGTTCTTACTGAACCCGAATCTAAGAGGGTGCTTCTAAACCCGCGAGGAATTCTTGGAGGAATGGGAGCCTCTCATCTGAAAGAATACCTTTAATTTCACGACTAAAGGGTTTGCTCTGCCTCAGCAGGGTTTGCCCACTAACGATGGTTCCTACTCAGGCGAGTGCTTTGATGCTTAACTTATAGGGCTTTACCTGAGGTATGTTGCGTTTTCCTTTATGAGCCTTGCAATACCAGACGTAGTTTCTTGCAGGCTACGCAGACGGGCACTCGAGACTCGACCCTTGAGGTAACGTTTGTCTGGGGTAATCGTGAATGATTTATGAATGGAAAATTTTGGGCTGGTTTAGGCGAAAGATTTTCGTTTTTACAATATAGAAGGACTTTATTTTGGTTACGAAGGAAATCGTTAGATTGGGTGTTGGTAAACCTGACACACAATTCGTGGAGTTCCTCGAAATTACGTGGTTTGGTTTTGAGGTGCGAGCAATTTCTCAACGCAGGGGATAAGCCCTTGATTATAATAACGGTGATTTCTCACTCCGTCTTATTTAATTTTTAAAGTTCAGCTACTTCTATTATGTCGATAGCATAATTACATAAGTTTTCTTCGTGGGTATGTAGAAAAGATTCTGTAGGAGGGATATTAATAACTTGCGGGGTACAAACGACCTAAGGCCATCGGAATTGAAATTTGACAAGTCCATTTGCTTAATTAATCTCCACACTAGAGGTCTCCCACATAAGGTGTATTTAGAGATAGCATACTTTCTAAATACAATCTTTCTTTATGCATGATTATAGATATAGTTACAAAAAATACACGCCCTTATTCATTAATTTTTGTGAAACAAATTTTTGGACTATTTTACAAAAGATACCCAGATACCATTTGGTCACAACGCCATAAGAAGGATAAATAATGCATTTTTGCGCCAAAATAAAATTTAGAAAGCCCCACCCCACAAAAGAAATCTTAACAAGTAGCTTCCGCGGGCCTTGGCCGGTTCGCTTACTTATAATAGAGGTTATATCTATAAATTTATATTATTGCAAGTGTTATATCAACATATAAGGGTCATCTCCGTAGCTAGATTCCTTGGGGTAAATCCGATCGATCAGGAATTGGTCACTTGGTCACCGCTATCACTGGCCGGTTCCGTCCTGGTACCTTACGACACAAACCCTTTAGCTTCTCTTATTCAACTCCTCTATTTGACTTGCTATTTCAATTTTAAAAGACCTGAAAATTCAAGTACGTAGAGAACATCTGATAATTAACTATAATTATGGAGACCGTAATGTACTGCCCTAGGTGGGGACTAATAAAACAATTTTCCTCTTTGAGGAGGTTTGACGGTAATACAAAAGAACAACTTTACAATATATATATATATATATATATATATATATATATATATATATATATATATATATATATATATATATATATTATATATATATATATATATATATAAATATATAAATATATATATATATATATTTATTTATTTATATAAATATAAATATATATATATATATATATATATATATATATATATATATATACATATACATATATGTAGATAAGGTAGAGAGCAAAGTGACGTCATGTTAAATTGGCAACTTCTCCCTTTACAAGAGATGAAATACATAAAGTTGGACGCTAAACTAAGTTGGAAACCACAAGTGAAGAAAAAAAGAGTTATACAGTACAAAAAAATCCTCTACTGTAGACTAGCGTTGCTCATAGGTCGGTACTTTGAGTTGATCCCAATAAAATGGAAATGTAAAAGCAAGTGCTTAAGCTTGTATGAAGAAACTGGTTGCCACTCTGGAGATGCATCATAATCTGCATGTTGTCAGCAACTTAATTAAATTAGAAGAAATAAAGACAAATAAATTATTAACTGGAAATTAAAAAATTGAAATAACACAATGGAGTAAAGAAATGTATTTCACAAAAATTGAAGCTAATTAAAATTAAAAACTACGAAATAAACAAAAACAGTTACCATAGCAACGGCTTTCTCAATGGTTAAAAATGTAAGATAGACATCGTAAAGGCGGAAGTTTGAAGAAATTGTTGAGGACGAAGCTAAAAAAGTGACACTGAGGCAGTACAGTTTGAACGGTCATCGAGAGTGGTCGTATTGATACACGCAGAGCCATTAACGACCAAATATGTGGTAAGAAGTCCGTATAAAGTGCTACGATGTGACTCGTGGAGTGTACAAATGTATGAGCTGAGGCTCATATATGTTTCTACCAACATCTCGACCAAGAAAATGAAAAAAAGAAGCCAAACTTAACAAAATTCACCGACGCCATGCATGCACTGAATTCACCGACGCCATCCAAATCCCACGGAAGCTGGAGACAGGCCCAAAGACAACCCAACCATAGAAGATACCTAACGTTTTGCAGTATAAGGTAATATAAACAATTTAATTTTCTTTTAGATAAAATTTTATTTCAAAATATATTAACTTAAAATCAAAACTAACTAAAAATTGAATAACATAAGGGACTGGAAACTCTCTTAGGATACCTAAATTAATTAACAAATATTCTAAATTGATTTCCATTCAACTGTTTGCCTGAATTGGAAATAAACGTATTGTGTTTAAATAATTTTATCTGATGAAGTGTTTTATTCTTGAAAAATGTATGAAATATTTTGACTTAGTATATAAGTATCAGCAGGAAGTCTTTATTAAATGCCTAGCATGTTATAACTAATTAGGTTAACCTATAAATAGGTAAATGTTAACCAGAGTCTATCAGTGAATTAAAAGGATTGTTTGTTAAAAGGCATAGCCTAAAGTAACTAGAAAATAACCTTAAAATGTTTGAAAATAAACAAGACTCTAAAATACGTAAAATTTAACTTGAATACTCAAAATTATGTGCAAATCAATTATAATAATTGAATTTAAATAGATGATAGTAGACATATTAAGCAATTTTGGATTTTGATAATAATATTAGAAAAGGATATAATATGTGTATATATATGTATGTATGTATATATATATATGTGTGTGTGTGTGTGTGTGTGTGTGTGTCCCAATAATAAAATTGTAAACATAATAAAGGGGGCATATTCTGTACTAATACCATGAAAGAAGATAGTCATGGTAATTCAAAAGTAAGATTAGGTAAAATTAAAAAAAGCTAAATCATGCTAATTAAAATAAATCAAATAATAAGTAATTGTAAATTTAAAAAAAATAGTTTCCAATTAGCTGTGCTTTCATTTAAAATAAAATAAGTTCACTAGGTATCCATGTAAATTCTTAACGCCAAAAGTGTCTCTCAAAGATTCCGCAACCCCGAAAGGAGCCTAAAGAGGCATATGGGAGGGTAATTGGTTTTCATAAAAAATTTAGAGGTTGGTTCCCCTGAGAGGTTTATTCTTTGAGATACATCCATCCTTCATATCATCTAACCTATAATTCGTCGATCACTTTCTGATAATTCAGTTCTTGCAATCTATAGATCTTCCCTCACTTACCTATAGTTACACCCATGTAACCTATAGCTCTTCCTAAGTATCAGCATAAAGTTTTTATTAAATGCCTAGCATGTTATAACTAATTAGGTTAACCTATAAATTGGTAAATGTGAACTAGAGTCTATAAGTGAATTAAAAGGATTGTTTGTTAAAAGGCATAGCCTAAAGTAACTAGAAATTAACCTAATAATGTTTGAAAGAAAAAAAGACTCTAAAATACGTAAAATTTTACTTGATTACTCAAAATTATGTGTAAATTAATGATAATATATATATATATATATATATATGTGTGTGTGTGTGTGTGTGTGTGTGTGTGTGTGTGTGTGTGTGTGTGTGTGTGTGTGTGTGTGTGTGTGAGTGTGTGTGTGAAACAAGATAATCATGGTAATTCAAAAGTAAGATTAGGTAAAATTAAAAAAGCTAAATCCTGATAATTAAAATAAATCAAATAATAATAAGTAATTCTAAATCCAAACAGATAATAAAAAATATATTATTTTCAATTAGCTGTGTTTTCATTTAAAATAAAATAAGTTCACTAGGTATCCATGTATAGTCTTTAGATCACAAATGTCTCTCAAAGATTCCACTACCCCGAAAGGAGCTTAAAGAGGCTTATGGGAGGCTATTTGGTTTTCATTAAAAAAAATCAGGAGTTGGTTCTCCTGAGAGGTTTATTCCTTGAGATACAGGTCTCGAACCAAGGTTCGTAGTCAAGGGATAAACCATTACTCTCTTATGGACAAGGTATGGTCAGAGGAAGACAGGTGAAGAGTAAGAGAAAAGGCTAGTCGGAGGGAAAAGCAGCGGGGGAAGGTGAGGTACGTGAGAAGCTGGACTAATGTGTTTATAATAAGCGGTATTATTTCTCAACCTAGAACCAATTTTCATAAATAAATCTGGTGCTATCGGTGTTCTATTTACTTTTTGGCCTGAAGGGCTACTAAAATTTCTACGACTTTCCATAAACTCACCGGTATCACTCTTTCGCTTTTTCTCTATTCTATTTCACATAACAATAAATCCACAAAAATATTACACATGTCATTAGTTAACACTAAATAGTCTAAATTACATGTAACATATAAATTTAATTATTACTTGATTATTGACATTCGTCAAAAGAAACCAGCAAAGAGTTTCTAATCAAAAGCATAGACCATTTCATATTACTCAATACACCGGTCTCATCACTAATCAACTTGTCAAGAAATAATAGAAAAAGAAATCAGGGATATCTACCTGTGTATTTGCAACAGGCTATCTACCTGTGTTTTTGCAACAGGTATCCCACCGCTGCCACCAAAATTTGTACCGCCACCGAAGCGGGCTTAGGATTTAAAATTTCTTGACTCATTACCAAGAGAAGAGACAGGTGTTAATAAATCTAGACAAGTTTGTTTAGAATTCTAAAATATAATTTAATGTTCAACTTACAATTCTTGAAGCCCATTTCGCACAACACTAAGAAAATAAGTACTGACTCTTTAACTAAAAATTGACTCGAACATTAACTACATTTCTAACTGAGATTCTAAGGAGAGAAGAAGTGATATTGTCCGGGTAGACGGTTTTATAGTGCCCCCTTCCTCGGATGCTAGTCACTCCCAGGGATGCTTCCAGTAAGTCCACATAGTCCAGGAGAATCCATCTCATTGGTCTAGATAACATTCAAGGGAATATTTTATTCATAAACTGAGGGGTTCCCAGTCACCACTTGTGCACGTGACAGAGGCTTTGGGAACATCCCAAAGTAACTAAAAAAAAATTAAGATGACCCTGGTGGTCAGGTTCGTGGATGTTGAGAAACCACAGAAACTGCTTATCATTTTCTGTTTTGGACTAACTGTCGGCTTTCCTGGTACAGCATTACAACTCTAATGATGATTAACTCAAATTAATTAATAATTATTGTTTTCTTTTACCAGGAACAGTATTTGATTAGAGGAGCCACTTTCTCATATTTTGGTTTACTCTCAGCCACACGTTTCAATATATGGATACACTCCAAGTGTAGCCATAAAGGGACTGTGGGAACCTTTAGCAAAAGAACGGTCCAAGTATTTTAAGAAAGGAGTTTCCAAGGACCAAAATACCTGGGTTATAATAACACCGTACCGTTAGAGAAAGCTCTTTGTAAAAGGATGTGGGGATCACTAAATCTACTAAAATACATAAGGGGGGGGAGAGATGATACGAGATTGGAAAAGTAAGTGATCGCTAGAGGAGTCTTGGGGAACTTTAGAAGAGGGCAGACGTATGGGGGGGGCAAGTGTTAGCAATATTAATAAGTGAAAACTGTAAATTGTGAATACTATCATCAAAAACTGCTAAATGAAGGTTTTAATTCTGACCATGATGACAGCCCAGATGAAGATGATTTGGATCTTACTGCGGTGTTTGAATAAGATACCCAAACCATTAGGAAAGGGAGGATTATGATTAAGAAGAGGATAGGGACCGCCTTCAGCAACAAGTTCAAGTCTTACCAGATTTCATTGTTATCTTAGTAAAGATAAAAGTGATAAAGTACCAAATGGTAGATTCACTGCAGTCGATCGAATCTGAAATGATCATTAGACAAAATATAGTACTTACTTTGCCAGGTCCAAAGCATTGTCAAAAACAAGCCGTAACTCCTATCGATAGTATGAGCCTGTGTTTTTATGAGGAAATGGTGAACATTAACAAGCTGTGGAGTGGAAAGAGGTTGGCTTACTACGTTAGAAGACCGATTTACTTTCTCTTACGACATCTGTGATTCGACGGTATAGAAAGAAGGTTTGTTATACAGGAGTTTTATACATATTCGTGAAATATTTTTAATATTTATCAACATCTGTAAAAAAAGTTATAGTGTAAATGAGTATAAAACGGTTGATAACACATTGTTGGCTTTTCAAGGAAGAAGATAGACCTACATGCAAAAAACCTTAAAAAGTACAGGTTCAAAGTATATGCGTTGGTTGAAACTCACTACAATATGAATTGGAATCCGTTTGTGTATCGACAACATGAAGGAAAACTAACAGCCATGTTGATTTAGTAAAGGGACTGATTGCTCCTATTTCTGCCACTGGCAAATATGTATCGAATGATAATTTTAAATATCTCCATCTTATAAACAGTTTGAAACAAGATCACCGACTCATAATTGTGGGCACTGTGAGGAAGAAACAAAAGATAACTACCCTCAGAGCTTGTCATTATAAAAGAAAGTCGTATACAATCAGGCATGTTTTGATATCAAGATGACGTTAAACTTGTCTCTTACACCAAAAAAAAACCGTACTCTTTGCTTCAAGTATGCACTTTGAAGAGAGTACTGGTGATGTTATGAAGCCTGATATGATCAAATTTTATAATTCGATCAAAGGTGGAGACATTAATCTGCATCAAGAACATGGCTATAAACACAAGGAGGTGGACAATGGTTTATTCTATTTTTGATTGAACGTGGCAAACATTAACTCCCAATTAATTCACGTTGCAATCCAGCAACAACTACAAGTAGAAGGGGGTATTTGAAAGAAATGTCACTGAGCGCTTACCGATAGAAGAATTTCAACGCAGATTTTTGCTGACTGACGTCAAGATCCGTCCAAGAGCCGCTCAAGGCTGCTGGCCCTTCAAAAACTGTAGAACAAGCTGACCAATTCCCTCCAGGTACCAGAAAAAGGTGTTTCTTTTGTAAAAGGTCAGCAAAACCAAGTATAACTTAAAGTACTGCCATAAAGGTTTATGTTTATTCCATGTACAGTACGACGTGTCCCCGACTGCCAAACCATTAAAAAAGGGAGTTTTTTAAATAGATTTCCATCTCAATAGATTTATTTTATAAGTCTAACATATTTTTTAAATGTGCAGTTATTGTTTTATCATTCCTAGGCTGTACTGTTTTTTTTAATTATATATAATTTTCTACAAGTTTATTTAATTGAAAAATTAAATTATTAATGTCTTAGAACAATTAAATTTTGTATTACACCTTGAAAACCGTCTAATGGTAACCTAGTTTTTTGGGTGTCCATAACCTGGGCAAGAGGGGCCACACGGCTTTAAAACACAAGATAAATATCCATGCGTTATATGTAGACCAGTGCATTTTTTCGAGAACATTATTTTAAAAAATGGTGAATTGTATGACATGACATCGGACTAAAATATTTTGTACTAAACATGTGTGTTTTCCTTGGACATTTACAAGCCCTTATTATTGTTCTATTATTACATATTAGTTCTCCTTCCTAGTTTCTATATACCACTTAGTTTCAATAAAAGGTACGAGTAATTTCATTCATATGTTTATTTTCTTCATACATTAAGTTCTTTGAGTTAGTATT
Source organism: Prosapia bicincta (assembly GCA_036971475.1). Lineage (NCBI taxonomy): Eukaryota > Metazoa > Arthropoda > Insecta > Hemiptera > Cercopidae > Prosapia > Prosapia bicincta. The sequence goes on from JBAIZL010000004.1 coordinate 125,464,900, forward strand.
TTATAAGTAGTAATAGCTTAAACAATGTAAAAATTTGAATTTTTGAACCGAATAATGTTTTAGTATGCAATGCCTCCATGACCACCACCCCCTACATAATCGGTTTGTCATACTTGAGACCCCGGCTGACATCACAAACTGGATTAATAGAGTTTTCATTCTATCGCAGGTACTTCAGGCAACCTACAGTTATTTTAGGTCTATACGGTTTCCTGATGCAATCAAAGTTTTAAAAAAGGTCGAGCACATTTTATCTATATTTCTCAATTAAAATGACAAAATTAATACAAAAGTACACCCATATTTGTATTCTTACAAGTATGTAGAATAGTATTAAATGTTCCCCGTTATATATATACTTGTATTATGGCGATCCACAACTATTGCCTATATTGCAAAATCATTTATTTTTAATTCTATAGATCACGTCAGTTTGATATCGGCAAAACATCTTTTATTACTTGTAATATAAAGGTCATATCACTAAATAATCGGCGTGCAATTATATTTGCTCTTCATGATGATGTATTTTATTTGTAGTAGAAAAACAAATCACGTTCTGATAATGGAAATGCTCATCAAAAGGAGTTAAGCCTATTTTGGTGATAAAAAATTATTATTCCAATAATTAAAATTTTAAAATTTCTCTCTATTAATAATGTTCTATTCATATCTTAAGAATAAAATATATTTTATAATAATAACCGTTCTCATTGTGTTACTATCTTTCATTTTAATTATTAGATAAAATCATCTCCACTCAAGCTGATCGACTGATTTTAACTCTTGTACTGGGCAGATAGACTTTTTACACTTTTTCAATTTTCTGAGATTCGTCTCGTTTTTTACAATGGAATGTTGGCAGCGTTTTCAAGTTAAAGTTTGGGTTTAACACAATCAATAGCCTTTCATCACTTTCAACCAAATCCTTATTTCCAAAATGGCTTTATTTACATAATTCATTTGAAATTTGTTTTGACTATTAAATTGTAATTGATCAAAACTTCTCGGTTTTTCAATTCAAAAAATACAAATTTTGATTAACTTTTAAAACCTTCAAGTATCGTATTTCAAAATTTACAGTATTATAAGTTCCTGATGGTTTGGGACCGTTATAATGTATGCGTCTCAAATAAATGTACATAAATTATACAATTTTTCTAATAATTTGCTTTTTCAAATACCTACTGACGGCTGTAAAATTAGTATTAGATAAGTTTCAATGCACCAGTGAATAGTGCAAACCACTCAGTTAAGCCAAATACTCACACGCTCAATTTAATCATTTTAAATAAAAATAAAAATTTTAACCTATAAAAAAATAAATAATAAGCTATAAAGAAAACTTTTCTAAAGTCAATACCTACTTGGGTCAAAAAAAAAAAATATTTCAGTTATTTTTATTAAATTATTAAAATTAGTATAAATAAAGTAACATAAGGCTTGAAACAGCTGTTCTACCACATAACCAATAGCATAAAATCAGCTGTTTTATGAAATCATATATCAATAACTGTATTGCATAGATTGCTCTCTTTGTGAAAAGTCCCCAATTGTTTTATAAAACAATAAAATAGTTCGTTTTAAATTTATTTATTGAGTTATTAATAGAAAAAACTGTATTAACATCAAGGTCATCCACTAATAGTTGAAAAAATGTATTATACCTTGAGTGTATGAATAAAAGTTATTTGATTAATTACTGAAAATTTGGGCAATACACACACACACACACACACACACACACACACACACACACACACACACACACACACACACACACACACACACACACACACACACACACACACATATATATATATATATTAATCTATTATTAATAATTGTAAATTAATAATAAATAGGTGTAATGACACCAGAAAAATAAAGAAAATTAATTCAAAGGTTCGACAATGGTCAAGTGACCAAAAGGTGTTTCATCAGATAAGGTAAAATTATTGCACTTAGTGGTGGAAAAAATTGTTTACAATTAATAATACAAATTAAATAAGTCAGTCCAACGGAAAAATATTGTATATATATGATGAATAGTTACTATCTGGAGTACATCCGTTCATTCTTCAGTCCATAAATTCGCAGTTCCGACGTTTCGCTAGAATCTCATCCAGCAGGCTCTTCTACTGTTGTTGGGTTCACCTCGTCAATGCTGGATGAGATTCTATCGAAACGTCTGAACTGCGAATTTATGGACTGCAGAATGAACGGATGTACTCCAGATGTAACTATTCATCATATTTTTTCCATCCGTGAAGGAATACGTATCAGCATATATATATATATATATATATATATATATATATATATATATATATATATATATATATGAGAGTGGGAACTAATAGAAGCAATTGACAAAAACATTTAACCCTTTAATTTCCCATGTTACCTTGTAAACCATGTCGCTTATATTGATCCTCGACAAAGTTCAGGAAAATTGAAGCAGTGTTCAAGTCGCAGTTGATGGATAACAACCTAATTACTGGGTAATCTCGGAATTAAAGGAAGTGTAAATGAGGTTTGATTAACTCCTCAATTGTTTTTGTAATTTGTTAATCACCTTCGAATACAGTAGCGAATCGATTCAGTAGATAAGTAAGGGTAAGAATCGATTCTCTATTTAAGTTGAACAAACAATATAAGCAATAATTGTACCTGTGCGACGAGGTTGTAATAATTTAATACTGAGTAGTTACAAACGTTTACTGATATTAATATCGAACGGCAAGAAGAAAATTTATTATAGCTTCTTCTGTTGCCTTTCATTATTCATAGTTTGGCTAATGGCAGTAGACTTCAATCGAATTATACATATCGTTTGTTGGTTTCGACCAGTAAATATTAGAACAGGGCTAGGGTAGAGTTCCTGCTATTCAAGTGGATCTTACAGTTGGATATCAACGAGTTTTGAATTTGAAACTTGTTACTATTTTAGGTAAGAATTTTTGTTTACTCTTAGTTCATTTGAAAATATATTTTTTTATTGGGTTTTCAGTAATTAAAGATATACATCCAGCGAAGAAAGGTGGATCTTCATAAGTTAACTGAAGCTCTTGGTTGTAAAGTTAAATTATTAATATATCTGTAAATGTTACACTCACACAACCACAAACACACAAATACACACACTGCAACGTCCTTCCCTTCTCGCGCGGCGCGCGCGCGTATTGCTCCGTTTCGTTTTTGATGTTTGATTTTGTTGCAGAAGAATATATTTATTATATATTTATATATCTGCTGCTCACACCGTTTTGTGTACCGTGTTAAGATCCCTAAATTTTGTCTTGTGTTCCCGCGTAATGTACCACGCCCAACTGCAAGTCTATTCCCGCTGACATCTACCTTAACGTTTGTATGACCTCCCGTAAGTTGGTTGGCAGGTTTGTTGGGTCTGTATTTAGTCACACATGTCAGTAAAATAATCAGCTGGAAAGAAACAAAACATTTATATGTACACACAAAATTTTCAAAGAATCTTACCACTTCATGATATCTACAGGCACAGCAAGGGGACGTGCAAAATATGATCATGTTTAAGATACCTATTTTAAAAGGCTCCTGTGTTCTTTAAACATGATCTGCCAGTAGACATCGTCTCTGGGCTTCAATACACAAAACCAACTAATTTTTAGAATAGCTTAGTAAAATTATTCTCATTAGAGAACTCGTTTGAAAAAACATTAGGTTCTGAATTTTATATATTTATTAATTAATGAAATTTAATTAAAAGTGTACTCTGATTTTATAATCATTATTTATCAGTTGGAAAAACTAAAAGGTTTTATTGGTGGTTCAACACAGGATAAATTCAAATACTGTAAGTTTTTTTAATGCATTTAATTACTGATTTTAAACTAAACTAATTTTCTTTTCAAATAAACTTATTTAGTTCTCTCTTTACCTTCGCAAATTATTAATTAAAAGTTAGTTAATTTTCACATATTTAAATCCTAAATTTCATATACAATTCATTAATTACATTTACACATTTTTAAAAAAACAATTATTTCCCAATTTAACATAATAAAATATTTTATATTCCTATTTCAAGATTGAATTGGTAAATTCACATTTTATTATAAATACTTTTAAAGTTTATATGATTCAATAAATCTGGTCTTCTTGAAAATGACTGGCCTATGGCCAAAACCACTTTGTAAATTTAATATTTATTATTCATTATTTCAACAATTTTGATATACTAATTAATTTTATTACTTTTAAGATTTATTTAATTTTTTAACATAGAATGAAGTCATTGTTTAAGTTTAATTGGTAATTTGAATTTAATAAATTTAACTGACTAAATGTGACGTTAATTCGTATATAATAGAGAAAATGACTTGCCAAGGATTTCCCTGCCGGTCCTGGAGTCCTCTCGTCTGGATTCCCTGATCCCTGGACATCGGAAGTTGCCATCCCTGGTCAGTCGATGGAAGTCTTTCTCCATTCCCGCGTCCTGGAGGCTGAGTCTGGAGCCCTCGTCCATGGATGTAAGTAGACGGCAGGAACGTGGCTATTTTGATCCCATCTGGCCTGGTGATGATTGTCCTAGGCGCTGACCGACATAACGACCGTTAGCAAATCGGTTAAAACATTTTTACAGACTGCCTTACAGGTCCTTAAGATCCTGTATTTATTGCGGCTATGTCACCCTTCCCCTCCGCTCTCCTCTCGTCGCTATCTCCGTGCTTGTTTCTTGTACGGGCATGTTGGACAACGTATTAGTTTTAACCTGCATAATTTTGTTATCTGTTTTAGAACACTGAAAAATGTCTATTATTTTTAAATGGCTGTAATTTTTTTGTTATTTGAGTTTTTTAAATTCTGTTTTCAATACTGTTTATTATGGATTTTTCTGGTCATTTAAAAATGTCGTTGATAGTTCTACGTGGCCTAGTTCTCAAGTTAGTATTTTTCGGCACTTAGAAAATTTTTCACTTCATTCTCGTTTGTCAAATTTAGTTAGTTATTACAGTTTCGTGCTATTATAAATTTTAATTGGTCTTAATAATCCCTTTTCAAACATTTACTGACATTTTGACTCTTTACTATGTTTATTATACCATAAATTAAAACCTTATTATTTAAATATTAAAATTGTTATTTAAAAAAAAAGAAATTATTAATTTCCTAATTGAAACGTTAATTCAGACCGTTTCAACACACACACACATACACACACACACACACACACACACACACACACACACACACACACACACACACTCACATACACACACACACACACACACACACACACACACACACACACACACACACACACACACACACACACATGCATACATACATACGCATATATATATATAATACTATAATATAATATAAATACATATATAATACATAAATACTATAATATATATTCTTGTGTACTGATAAAGAAATAAAACAATTTACAAATACAAGAATAATTTATTGAATTTACAATTCAAAGCTTTTCGTTGGCAAACAGTACCAACATCCTCAGGAATAGTTGTATCTAGTTTGCAAATGTATGGTGGATTTCAAGTCTCTAGTATTCCTGAGGATGTTGGTTGGAACTGTTTGCCAACGAAAAGCTTTGAATTGTGAATTCAATACATTATTCTTGTATTTGTAAATTGTTATATTTCTTATATATATATATATATATATATATATATATATATATATATAAATATCGCAATATGTATTCTTGTGTATTAATAAAGAACTAAGTCAAGATACAAATACAAGAATTATAATTGAATTTACAATTCAAAGCTTTTCGTTGGCTAACAGTACCAACATCATCAGGAATATTAAACAATTAAAATGAACATATGTGCAAATTAGATCAAATAAATAGCTATGCCAAATCAATTAAAATGTTGTTAAATTTTTTTTTATTGTTTTATTTTGCTGCCCTAACATTACAAACACTGATTATATTATTAAATTTAGATTTTACTTGTATTTGTTCATTTATTTTCTGTATATGTATAGGAATACATAAATATAATACTAATAATGAGTTGATAAATACAAATACAAGTAAAATTTAAATTTTATAATATATCCAGGGTTTTTAATGTTAGGGCAGCAAAATAAAAAAATAAAAATTTTTTAACAACATTGTAATTGATTTGGCATAGCTATTTATTTGATCTAATTTGCACATACGATAATTTTAATTGTTTAATATTCCTGATGATGTTGGTACTGTTAGCCAACGAAAAGCTTTGAATTGTAAATTCAATTATAATTCTTGTATTTGTATCTTGACTTAGTTCTTTATATATATATATATATATATATGAGGCATATATTATAAAATCAGTTAGTTTTCAAAATAATAATAACAAGTAGAAAAATTAAGAAATAAGTGATCAAAGTAGCATACTAAAAGACAAAGATTAGTTAACCATTGCTATATTTGGAGTTAAATGAATTTTGGTTGTGTAAAATAAGAAAAACAATGTGACATGAATATATGAATATATATTATATATTGCACTCATTTCTGAGTAAGGAACCAAGGCCCTAGCTCATCACAACAAAAAAATACACTTCGTTTATTGTGCCTAATATTTTATCTTGCATAAAAGTAAAAGTAGCGTAGTACAATCCAATGTCCAGCATATTATCGGAAATATTTTTACAAAATATAGACATTGAAATAGATAAGATTATTAAAACATATGATCAAAATGGACACTGGTTTAGTTATGTAGATGATGGATTATACATATCAAATAATAATGGTTTAAATATTGACAAAATATTAAAACGTATAAATAATATACACGAAAATATAAAATTTACTCATGAATTTGAATCAAAAAATAAACCAAATTATTTAGATATTACAATTACTAGAAATAAAGAATCATTTGAATATAATATATATATAGAAAACCAACGCAGACAAATCAAATAATACCTAATTATTCAAATCATCCATACAACCAAAAAATGGCAGCGCTTTATAATTTACTACATAGAATGCACAAAATACCAATGAACTTAAATGATCAAATAAAAAAGAAAATTATAATATATCAAATTAGATTAGAAAATGGATATAAAAGAAAAACTATAGATAAATTAAATAATAATATAAAAAGAAAATAGAAACTCGAAAATAATTTTGTACCTAATAAGAGAAAAAATATATGGACAACTTTTACATTCATTGGTAACGAAATAAAAAAAATTACAAGATTATTTAAAGAAACAAATTTACAAATTACATATAAAACTGATAATAAAGTTAAAAACTTAATAAACAATAACAAAAATCAAATTAATATGGACGAAAGAAATGGAGTATATAATATAAAATGTCAAACTTGTAATAAATTATATGTAGGACAAACAAAAAAAGAAATTAAAAGAAAGATACAAAGAACATTTAAGCGCTTATATCAAACCAAACATATACAAATCAAATTTAGCTACGCATTGTATTAATAATGAACACGAGTTTCCGGAAATAGAAAATATGAAATTAATAAAAGAATTAAATAAAGGATTAAAAATGAATATATTTGAAACATTGGAAATTTATAAGCATAAAGTTAAAGACAAATTAACTGATGAACAAATTCAAGTGAGGTCAAGGCACCAAACTAATTATAAAGTCATTGATGTTATAGAAGAATTTACATAAAGTGCAATACTTATCAACATATTGTCGTTTGTAGCACATATGATTTAATTTTGTAAAAATATTTTGTTAGATAATTATTTTCCTGAAGATGCTGGTACTATTTTATCGGCGAAAAGCTTTGAATAAATATATTCATTAAAAGTAATCTTGTTTTTGAAATATGTTTAAATTATTAATTATATATATATATATATATATATATATATATATATACTTTTTTTCAAGATTTTAATAGTTAATAAAATAATTCTCATTCATATACTCAAGTTCAAATACATTTTTTTACTTGTGAGGACGATACTTTATTACAGTTTGGGATATGGATTCATTTATCCAACTAATAGAATAATGTTCAGTTTTATATGGAAGAAAAACTTTTTACAAAAAGGGGCAAGGAATGCAATATAGTGAAACTTAAAATGAGTGATAACATATGATTTCATAAAACAGGAGATTTTATATCATAGTCTATAGGTATGTCAGCTGTTTTAACGCATATGTTATATTACTTTGCATTAATTTGCATTCAACAAACATCTAATAACGTTTTTTGTCATCAAGCTTAGTGTATTATTCACTATAATAAATATTAGTGTTTATTAAATACATTCGTGAAATAAAGATGTAAAAATATAATGAAAAATTTATAAATTCATATTTACGATGATTTTTGTTAAAACGTTGCTATTTTTCTATCACTTCTGTCGCTACTCCCACAGTGCCAGAACCAATTTTAGTGTGTTTCTATTACTTGTTACATAGCAATTCAAAATTGTAGTAAAGACATGTACAATCTGCAGTAATATAGAATACTTTATATTATGAAAGCGTTACCGCATTATTTTAAATTGGTAGGTGTTACATAAACAAATCATTTTAAATGTCACTTACTGAAGAGATATTCTTTGAAATGCAAACATTTGTTTTTACGTTGGCGTTTCCATGCAATCGAAATGTACATAAAGTAATTTTTGAAAAAAAAATATTTCACTTTAGAAAAATAAAATATGTTTCCGAGCAGAGGAGGATATTGTAACGATAGGGAAGGCAGAAAACTGTACTCTAATATATATATATATATATATACATTTTTTAAAACAAAATAGGTTTTTAAATACAAGAATATTATTTATTTATATTCAAAGCTTTTCGTTGGTACCAACATCATCATGAATGAAAAATACATCATTGGTAATGTTTACCAGCGTAAAAGCTTTAAATATAAATAAATATTATTCTTGTATTTGAATAACCTATGTTTAAATTATTAAACAAGAAAACATATTATATATATATATATATATATATATATATATATATATATATATATATATATATATATATATATTTGATGTTTAAAAAAAACAATAAAATTATATGCAATATATTATAGTTCAAGGTAAACTATCAAATAATATAATACAGAGAGATAATTAGTTAGTTTCAATGTAATTCCCCTTTCGAAATACAACCTTTCTTCAATATAATTTTCGAATCATTTGAATATCAAAAGAGCAGTAGCACTCCAGACTTAACTCAAGGAGTCGAATTACAGACGAAGAATTTAAATAAGTTAAATGGGCACACTTTATCGTCACGGTCGAAAGAGGTTTTTTTTTTTAAATACGAAGGTCACTTCAATTGTTTTTCATATAACTGACACTGGACGTTTCTATCAACAACTATAAGATTTAATACAAACGCCGCAGCCCATCTCTAATATACGTAGCTTACTTATTATTATAACCAATTCCCAACTCGAATGACAGATGCCAAAATAAAAACTGTCAAAGACAGTTGATGAACTCAATGATTACTCATGTATGTATATTGTCTATATTTACCCTATAATTTACAGGCTATGAACTATTTTAACTCCCTTATCTTCCTCGTTATTTTCAGTTCTAATAACTTCTTAAAATATATACATATTGTATATATGTGTCTATTACAAAGGACAAAAAACAGCCTTGTATTGATAAATAAATTTTAGAAGGATAACAACTTGATTTTAGATTTAAGTATAGCACCTATATATTTCTACAGTAAAAAGGGGAAATATAATCTTTTTTTTTGTAGCTCAGGCCAGCCACCAGTCTGAGCAAAATCGCCAGACCTTTGCATACTGGTATATAATGGTCGTGGCACAAATCCCCCCGTAATCTGATGCTAGTCACCCTGGCGGGAGTCATAAGTTTGAAGTTGGATTCTCGGGGGTAGCACAATCAAAAGCTAGATTAGAGATGACCCACTTGAGAATTTATCTTTGCATTCTTTGACATGGACGTAAATCGAAAGATAAGTACTCATTATCACAATTTTTTCACCTCTCTTTCTTCTCGCACGTTTTCGCATAACACACTGATGAATGTAGGAATCATCCTCAGTACTCCGTTCTTCCTTGGAGCTTCATGGGCTGAAGATGCTAGCCACGATGGTAATGCCAGACTCCTTGAAGATCTCTCTTGTCATGATTTTTACCTTTTTCTTGTCACATCCACACCCACCTTGTTTTGGGATAGCAAGCGTATTGATTCTTAACCGAAGAAGATGTATATGTATGGGTTTCAGGCTGTCTCGCAGAGAGCTTCGTATGTCGCTCTTTGTTGGGAAAGGTTTTTCGTTACTAGGTACAACAGATGTTGATTTTAATTTTGTATATCAATTTATCATTCCATCAATTAATCATGTAGAGTCTTTCCGATTCTGAGGTCTTGACCCTACAATTCTGCATTTCAGTCCCTGAAAACCGTAGCTATTATCCGAGACTTCCTTTAATTTCTACTTACGTAGTGTGTCCGGTCACGGTCCTGAGGGAGTGCACACTGCTGACACAAACTGTGCTTCTCTCTTCCAACAATCTCCAGGATGCCGCTCCTCCTTTACAGCATGATTGTCTCTCAAAGCTTTACACGTGTTGGTCTGATCTCGCTGCTCATTCTTACTGGAAGATTATCGTCCCCCTTGTAATGTGTGTTAAAATGTTTATTTTTGTTTTCCTTCGGTTGTCTCCTTATCATGTAGTTGCCATCATAAGAATGCCATGAGCCACAAAATGACCTTTGCAGGTTAGGGGGAAACGGTTATACAGGCAAACGAACCTTAGGACTGTGAAACCGTTCCTCCACCTTTACGAAGTAGGGCTTCTTCAACCTGTTGCTGGGCTCCTCCATTTTGAGAGCACACTCATGGATTTCACCCAGTCACTCTAGGAGATTGGGAACGTACTGTGTATATCCGTTACACTCCCGAAGAGTTATGTGCCAAGCCTCACATTATAGACTGGTTGTCTAGTATAATGTGTATAATGTCTAGTATAACTCGTTGATTGATGAGGATATAAGAACCAAAAGAGTTGCATATATTGGTTCATTTCTAAATATATTTCTAAGGGTGGACAAATGTTTTTACGTTTTCTAAATTACTCTCTTAAGGCTCTTTCCATAGGCCACACAAAAAATATATTCATGTAAATTTTATAAAATAATCAATTAATAATGAATGTATTCTTTGATTTTAAGCTATAAATTAGTCATAATTTTAGGATTAGTTTTATAGTTGCGGTAAAAGTATTTACAACTTTGCTGACTATATTAATAGGTAAGAAGACGTTTAGAAACTAAGAACATATGTACTACCCATTTCCAAACTCTAGTGGTTTATTTAGTATTTTTCCCTATGGTGAGTAAATTTTGTTTGAGCTATTTCAGAAAATCCTCCAAGTTTCAATTGAAGAAAGAGTTGGGTAATTCCTCTCCCTAGATGGAGAAGAATTGTAAAAGTAAAAAAGTAAATGTTTATGTTTTCAATCTCTGAATAATATATGAATTATATGAAAGTTATATGAATGTTCTAAACGTTATTGATGGAAATATTATATATTTCAATTAATATAGCTATTAGAATTATAATTTAGCTATGTTTAGGCGTATAATGTTTTTTCTCAGTTCTACAGATATGAAAAGTTTGGTTTTTAACAAAACTTGCATAATTTTACGTAAACCTATCAGTCCTAATTGGAAAATTAATATGTATTGGCGTTTGATTTATGACTAAAATGTGCATAATGTATGTATTTATTTAAACTTAAATGATTCTTACAATTATTTCTTTATTTATATTTGTCAAGATTTCTTTAAGTCACTTATCTAGTAGTCCGTAGCTTCTCGATTACAACGGTGTTATTTTTACATACAGTTTATTGGAAAATAAACTACAGTTAGAGGAAAATACTATATTCAGTAACCTTTTGTATAATTTTTAAACGTAACAATTCTAATTTTGTTTAAAATATTATTACTTATTTTTACCAAGGTATATTTATTTCTATTTAAATAGCGTTTACATATATTATCATTTTTAAGTTAAATTGTGTTTATATATTTTAAAAGTATATTATAATGTTTAATTTAAATTGCTTTGTTTATTTTAAAGAAATAATATCATTTATATTCAATTTCCGTCTACGGTTTTTAAGGTATATTATCATTTTTATTTTAATGCCTTTTAACTATATTAGAATTATATTATCATTTATATGCAGTATTTTAAAAATATATTTTAATTGTTATTAAAACTAAGTAATTTTTAAAGTTTTTATTGACACTTTTTTAAATGTATATATTCATTTATTTTTAATTGCATTAACGTATGCACTTATGCAAATATGTAGTAATTCATTTAATAAAACTACAGTTTTTAAAACTCCATACAGGTCTATACATTCTTAACAATCTATACAATTCTTATGTTGCATGCTCTAACATCAGATTATGAGATCGCTTTACACATGCCTGTATTAACATATTCTTAACGTCAGTTTATTTCTAGTTTGCGTTTTTACAATGTAAATACCTGAAACATTAAATCGATTAAGAACTATACTAAAGGCCGCAATCTTAATATGTACAAGTTCCTTAAATAATATTTCCCTATTAATTAATTACAGTAGAGTTTATTTTATAATAGATACTTGAATCTATAAAGATTGTATTTCAACATGTTGTTTAAACTCATACACAACTTCTTTGTTGCAGGTAAAATGGTTAATATAAGGCGAAATAAGAACACAAATATGTTCGAACTACTGTTTCTAATAATTGGAATTCGCATTAAAAACTTTAAGAGTGAAATAAGTTTTAAATATGTGATTACAACGACCTTGTTCTGGATCATGACTTTCACAATGATCGTTTTGAAAATCATCTACAATCATAATGATGACGTTATGGATGATACAATCGATGCCGTAACTGACATCACACTCGGTGTATTCATCATGAGTTGCACCTGCATCAACGTTAATCAGAGGCACAATTATGGCACTGTGTACAAGGCAATGGTGGAAGGTCTGTATGTCTACAAACGTCCTGTAATAGAAGATGCAGAGATGGTTAAAAACAAGTACATGGGAAAAGCTAGACTCAATTCATACTACATTGCTGCGACCTTTGCAATTAGTGGAGGTTTGAAGTATATTACTCCTTTATTATCTGAAGCTATTCAGATAATGTACTCTGAGAGCGATGTAACGTATTTACAACTTCCTTTATCTTGTTGGTCCCCATTCTCTTTAAATACTTTTCCCATGTACCTCTTTGCTTACTCTATCATACTGGTACCGGCAGCGTTAGCTGTGACGAATTGTATAGGAATGTTTTGTATTCAGTACTTATCAATTACAACTGTTTTGTCTGAAATAGAAATTCTATCGTTGTCCATAAAAAAACTGAAAGAAAGAGGTTTTTCATTGGCTCAACAATTCCCTTTACATCCAGCGACTGGGCATCGTGTGGACGAATGCTTCAAGATATTAGCAAAGCAAGTGATTCAGCACCACCAGAAAATTATATTGTAAGTAGAAATATTTAAATGTTCAAATAAAAAAAATGTTCAAGAATATAACTTTCAAAAGCACTTGGATGAAGGTGAAGTCTCTTTACATGTTTTTTGGCCATCTTCTTTATTTCTTCTGTTATAGTCGGAATATTAAATCTCGGGTGAACATCTTTGGTTTTTACATACCAAGGGGCATTGACCATATTTCTCAGTACCTTATTTTTGAAAATTTTGGAGAATTACTACAATAAATGCCTTTGCACATCCCCACAGTTGACTGCTATACAAACAAACTGGTTTGAAAATCTGATTGTAGATTTGTATTTTATTTCCTAATGAGAGGTTTGAGTCTCTACACAAGAGCCACTAGTGCTTACGATATTTGATTTTTAAGTCTTCCTTCTTTTTCTTGATGTGGTGTTTCCATCTTAGTTTAGCATTTACATTCATACCTAGATATCTAGCTTTATTTGCATAAGGGATGATGAATCCGTTAACATCCATTAACAGAGGATCGTTTAATACATTATTGTGAAGTTGATGTGGACTGTCTTCCCTTCATTCATGGGAATTGAAAAATCCAAAACGTTGAATGTTTCGTGAATGTTTGGAGTAGATTTGATGATTAGCAAATACAAGGCCTGATTGTACAAGGCCAACTTCAAATTTTGTAGGTAATAGGCCTATGATTGCGTTATTGAAAAATAATTTTTGTGTTAATGGGTAAAAACTATATATTTGGGTTCTTTTTTTTGAGTATGCTATTTAAAAAAAAATTATTACTTTATAATTAGAGGTATGATCTACATACCCTCTAATTCCTATCTACATTAATATCGAATTTCTTACACGTGGATGATTGCGTTGGCAAAATGGCCAATATTTATCTATATCAATTTCCAGTGTGTATATCCCTCTAATCATATTGTTTAATCGTGAATCAAATTGTTACGTATTTAAAATATGTAAACTGGCAGTAAACACCTCTTCATCCATTGAAGACGTTTGTCGCCAACCGGGTAGCCCAAATACAAGAATTAGTGCCTTCTCATTACTGGAGACATGTAGCGAGTGAAGATAATCCTGCTGATTGCGCTTCGCGTGGGTTACTTCCTAAACATTTACCACAGCACTCATTATGGTGGTACGGACCCTTTTGGCTACAAAAATCTAATGATAACTGGCCTATATCACATTTTATGCCTGCAAAACTTACTGACACAGGAGAAGAGAAACCCATTCCACCTATATCTCTCATATCAACTGCTCCTCATGAATGGGAGCTCCTCACTCAGTTTTCTCACTTTAGCCGACTCCAGCGTGTGATGGCTTATATTTTGCGATTTACTCATAACGCTCGTCATTCAAGAAAGCTCGCTGGCCTCTAAACACTCTGGAAATTAGAGCGTCAAAACTAGCAATTTTCAAGATGGTTTAAGAATCAGCGTTCAGAGACTACATCGTTGATATGAAGAAGGATCCCACTACACTTGCCTCGTCACAACTCCGCCGACTCTCGCCTTTTCTCGAATTGGATGATATCCTACGAGTGGGAGGACGTCTCAACGCTTTAAAACTTCCTACGGATGTGCAACATCCTGTGATTTTGCCCAAACGACACCATGTCGTCAACCTTCTTATTGATTTTTATCATCTAAAATACTTACACTCGAGCGCTCAATTGACTCAATCACTTCTTGCACAGTATGTGTGGATACTCTTGGCCCGAAGTGTAATACGCTCTCTCATTTTTCAATGTGTTGTATGTTTTCGACACATTCGAAGCCTCACAATAAATCTTCGCTCATGGGCGATTTACCAAAAGCAAGATTAACTCCTTCTCGTCCGTTTCTCAAAACCGGAATTGACTACGGAGGTCCTTTTATCATCAAAATGGACGATTTGCGCTCGATTCGCTTGACAAAAGCATATATTTGTATCTTTGTTTGCCTGTTGACACATTGAAGTAGTATCGGACCTGTCTACAAATGGGTTTATTGCCGCTTTCACACGATTTGTGTGAGTCCAGAAGAGGATCTTTTCAATGATCCTGCCAACCGACTCAAGCACTGGCAGCTAATCAAGGCCTGAACCAGCTCTCGCATGGCCTCTGGCTAGAATAAGTAGTGTTTCTCCAGGATAGAATGGTGTAGTAAGAGTTGTTCATTTGAAGACAAAGCAGGGAACCTTGACAAGACCTGCTCACAAGGTTTTCTTTCTACCTCTACGCTCATAATGGACTTGCGACATAATGCGCTAAATTTTTGTAAAAGAGATATTTTTATTTTCCTTTACAAACTTTTTATTTTTATAAACTCTCAAGATATTATATTTGTGTTAGTTCTCTTTGAATCCTAGAAGGATTCAAGGACCCCGGTATGTTACGTATTTAAAATATGTAATATAGCCTCATTTTTTTAATTTTAAACCCACCGCCAAAGTCAGACAAAGCTCACATGTGATAAGGGTTTTTCTGCAGTTTGAACGGCAGAGCAAGTTAGACCTTTCCGGAGTGTAGTTCGATACACCACTACGTTCTATTATATTTTTATACTTATTCAATCTCCGTACCTTAGATACTAGTGTAAGTTAATGCAACTATTTATTTAATTTTAAACTGAATGTGACCAGTGCGTGGAAATGTAACACGTTTTCTGGCTAGAAATCGCTTATCTAATACGCGAGTGCGATAAATGTGTGTGTATTTCATGGTGCACGTAAGTACAGAATATTAATTTATATAATTATAATAATTATTGATCCTCCAATAGTGTTATTACCAAACACAAATAGTAATATTACCCTTGAACAAAACAATAAGCATATTATGGTTTAGCTTATAATTTTAAATGCGAAGGAAAAATAAAGAAAGTTTTGTTTACTGAAAATCGTTTCTTTCAAAGCTTAAGCACGCTTACCTGTTAGTATTGTTTTCTTAGATGCAAATAAAAGTGAAGATGTACTTACAATTATTTTTTCAGATACGTTTCACAGCTTGATTGCTTATTTCGTATGACATCTTTCGCTACCTTTGGTTGTGCTGGGATATTACTCACGCTGGCCAGTTACAGAATTAGCGTGGTGAGTATATTACTTAACTAATAGAAGACATATTAGAAATACATTTTAATAGCCGAGTTACTATTAGTCTATATCTGTTAGTAGCTATTTTACTAAAACTAAGATTTGGTATATTTACGGATAATATTGTCACTTTTTACAGTGTTTACCCATAATACTATTTAAACATTTTTTAAATCATTACTTACACATATTATGAGACTCCTTGGATATTACTTCTAATCTTTATATCTCACCAAATTATATAATTGAATTGATGAAACTGCGGTACACACAGCTAACTGTATTATATTATATAAGTATATGTTTTCAATTGAACATTTGAATTGAGCCCTATGTTTATTTTGAATTATTGATAATTATTATGTCATCGGAGTTAGATAATCATGTAGAAATTCATCTCAAGTTAAGAGTGGGGAAAAGGCAAAAAATCGTTTACAAGGTTTGATCTACGTCCTCTTAGAAGTAACTCGTTCTTAATTAGGAATGGAATCTTATGATTGTTTCATCTATTGTAGTTTATAATTGATTATGCAGGCTTTCAGATTATTGGCAAATGAGAGAAGAACTATCGATTACAAGATCTAAGCTATCGACAAATGTGATAAAAGTTATATGATGCGAACTATCTGAGAAGGCAGAGAAGAACTAAGGATTATATGATCTGAATTATGGGGAAGTGAAAGCAGAACTATAGGTTACATGATCTAAACGTTTGGGAAATGAGAGAAGAACTTTATGTTATATGATCTGAACTATCGGGAGAGAAGAACTTTAGGTTATATCATCTGAAATATCGGGAAATGAGAGAAAAACTTTAGGTTACATGATCTGAACTATCGGGAAATGAGAGAAGAACTATAAGTTACCTGTGTAGGACTATTTTGTAATAGCTGTTAAATTTGCAGTTACATGTTAAATAATTCATAGTTAACCTGCCAAAGAATTGTGCTTTCTATTTGAATTATTAAGAAACATGAGGAATTAGAGAACCTCATAACCTTATTGAGAAATTAGAGGTTACATGGTTTTAACTATAGCAAATTGAGAAGATAACTATACGTTACATGATCTGAGCTATCGTTAGAGGAGAGACGAAAGAGGGGTTACAAGCTCTGAACTATCGCAAATTGAGAAGATAACTATACGCTACATGATCTGAGCTATCGTTAGAGGTGAGACGAAAGAGGGGTTACAAGCTCTGAACTATCGCAAATTGAGAAGATAACTATACGTTACATGATCTGAGCTATCGTTAGAGGAGAGACGAAAGACGGGTTACAAGCTCTGAACTATCGCAAATTGAGAAGATAACTATACGTTACATGATCTGAGCTATCGTTAGACTAGAGACGAACCAGAGGTTACAAGCTCGGAACTATCGCAAATTGAGAAGATAACTATACGTTCATGATCTGAGCTATCGATAAATGAAATAAGAACTATATGTTAAATTATCTGAACAATTGGATAGTGAGAGAGTAACTATATGTTACATGATCGGAACTATCATTAAAGGAGCGACGAATTAGAGGTTACAAGCTCTGAACTATCGCAAATTAAAAACATAACTATACGTTACATGATCTGAGCTATCGTTAGAGGAGAGACGAAACAGAGGTTACAAGCTCTAAACTATCGCAAATTTAGAAGATAACTATACGTTACATGATCTGAGCTATCGTTAGAGGAGAGACGAACCAGAGGTTACAAGCACTGAACTATCGCAAATTGAGAAGATAACTATTCGTTACATGATCTGAGCTATCGTTAGAGGAGAGACGAAACAGAGGTTACAAGCTCTAAACTATCGCAAATTGAGAAGATAACTATACGTTACATGATCTGAGCTATCGTTAGAGGAGAGACGAACCAGAGGTTACAAGCTCTGAACTATCGCAAATTGAGAAGATAACTATACGTTACATGATCTGAGCTATAGAGAAATGAAAGAAGAACTATAGGTTAAATTATCTGAAAAATTGGATAGTGAGAGAGTAACTATATGTTACATTATCGGAACTATCATTAAAGGAGAAACGAATTAGAGGTTACAAACTCTGAACTATCGCAAATTGAGAAGATAACTATACGTTACATTATCTGAGCTATCGATAAATGAAAGAACTATAGGTTAAATTATCTGAACAATTGTATAGTGAGAGAGAGACTATATGTTACATGATCGGAACTATCATTAAAGGAGCGACGAATTAGAGGTTACAAGCTCCGAACTATCGCAAATTGAGAAGATAACTATACGTTACATGATCTGAGCTATCGTTAGAGGAGAGACGAAACAGAGGTTACAAGCTCTAAACTATCGCAAATTGAGAAGATAACTATACGTTACATGATCTGAGCTATCGTTAGAGGAGAGACGAAACAGAGGTCAAGCTCTGAACTATCGCAAATTGAGAAGATAACTATACGTTACATGATCTGAGCTACCGAGAAATAAAAGAAGAATTATAGGTTAAATTATTTGAACAATTGGATAGTGAGAGAGTAACTATATGTTACATGATCTGAACTATCGTTAAAGGAGTGACGAATTAGATGTTAAATGGTTTTAACTATAGCAAATTGAGAAGATAACTATACGTTACATGATCTGAGCTATCGAGAAATGAAAGAAGAACTATAGGTTAAATTATATGAGCTATTGGGTAGTGAGAGAATAACTATAGGTTACATGATCGGAACTATCATTAAAGGAGAGACGAATTAGAGGTTACATGGTTTTAACTATAGCAAATTGAGAAAATAACTATACGTTACATGATCTGAGCTATCGTTAGAGGAGAGACGAACCAGAGGTTACAAGCTCTTAACTATCGGAAATTGAGAAGATAACTATAAGTTACAATGATCTGTGCTATCGTTAGAGAAGACGAAACAGAGGTTATAAGCTCTAAACTATCGCAAATTGAGAAGATAACTATACGTTACATGATCTGATCTATCGAGAAATGAAAGAAGAACTATAGGTTAAATTATCTGAACAATTGGATAGTGAGAGAGTAACTATATGTTACATAATCTGAACTATCGTTAAAGGAGAGACGAATTAGATGTTACATGGTTTTAACTATAGCAAATTGAGAAGATAACTATACGTTACATGATTTGAGCTATCGAGAAATGAAAGAAGAACTATAGGTTAAATTATCTGAACAATTGGATAGTGAGAGAGTAACTATATGCTACATGATCTGAGCTATCGTTAGAGGAGAGAAGAACCAGAGGTTACAAACACTGAACTATCGCAGATTGAGAAGATAACTATACTTTACATAATCTGAGCTATCGTGAAATGAAAGAAGATCTATATGTTTAATTATCTGAACAATTGGATAGTGAGGGAGTAGCTATATGTTACATGATCTGAGCTATCGTTAGAGGAGAGACGAACCAGAGGTTACAAACACTGAACTATCGCAGATTGAGAAGATAACTATACTTTACATAATCTGAGCTATCGAGAAATGAAAGAAGATCTATATGTTTAATTATCTGAACAATTGGATAGTGAGAGAGTAGCTATACGTTACATGATCTGAGCTATCGTTAGAGGAGAGACGAACCAGAGTATAGAAACTCTGAACTATCGCAAATTGAGAAGATAACTATACGTTACATGATCTGAGCTATCGTTAGAGGAGAGACGAACTAGAGGTTACAAGCTCTGAACTATCGCAAATTGAGAAGATAACTATACGTTACATGATCTGAGCTATCGAGAAATGAATGAAGAACTATAGGTTAAATTATCTGAACAATTGGATAGTGAGAGAGTAACTATATGTTACATGATCTGAAGTATCGTTAAAGGAGGGACGAATTAGATATTACATGGTTTTAACTATAGCAAATTGAGAAGATAACTATACGTTACATGATCTGAGCTATCGAGAAATGAAAGAAGAACTATAGGTTAAATTATATGAGCTATTGGGTAGTAAGAGAATAACTATAGGTTACATGATCGGAAGTATCATTAATGGAAAGACGAAGTAGAGGTTACGTGGTTTTAACTATAGCAAATTGAGAAGATAACTATACGTTACATGATCTGAGCTATCGTTAGAGGAGAGACGAAACAGAGGTTACAACCTCTGAACTATCGCAAATTGAGAAGATATCTATACGTTACATGATCTGAGCTATCGTTAGAGGAGAGACGAAAGAGGGGTTACAAGCTCTGAACTATCGAAAATTGAGAAGATAACTATACGTTACATGATCTGAGCTATTGTTAGAGGAGAGACGAAAGAGGGGTTACAAGCTCTGAACTATCGCAAATTGAGAAGAAAACTCTACGTTACATGATCTGAGCTATCGTTAGAGGAGAGACGAAACAGAGGTTACAAGCTCTGAACTATCGCAAATTGAGAAGATATCTATACGTTACATGATCTGAGCTATCGTTAGAGGAGACACGAAAGAGGGGTTAAAAGCTCTGAACTATCGCAAATTGAGAAGATAACTATACGTTCATGATCTGAGCTATCGATAAATGAAAGAAGAACTATATGTTAAATTATCTGAACATTTGGATAGTGAGAGAGTAACTATATGATACATGACCGGAACTATCATTAAAGGACAGACGAATTAGAGGTTAAAAGCTCTTAACTATCGCAAATTGAGAAGATACCCATACGTTACATGATCTGAGCTATCGAGAAATGAATGAAGAACTATAGGTTAAATTATCTGAACAATTGGATAGTGAGAGAGTAACTGTATGTTACATGATCTGAACTATCGTTGAAGGAGCGAAGAATTACATGTTACATGGTTTTAACTATAGCAAATTGAGAAGATAACTATACGTTACAAGCTCTGAACTATCGCAAATTGAGAAGATAACTATACGTTACATGATCTGAGCTATCGAGAATTGAAGGAAGAACTATAGGTTAAACTATATGAGCTATTGGGTAGTGACAGAATAACTATAGGTTACATGATCGGAAGTATCATTAATGGAGGGACGAATTAGAGGTTACATGGTTTTAACTATAGCAAATTGAGAAGATAACTATACGTTACATGATCTGAGCTATCGTTAGAGGAGAGACGAAAGAGGGGTTACAAGCTCTGAACTATCGCAAATTGAGAAGATAACTATACGCTACATGATCTGAGCTATCGTTAGAGGTGAGACGAAAGAGGGGTTACAAGCTCTGAACTATCGCAAATTGAGAAGATAACTATACGTTACATGATCTGAGCTATCGTTAGAGGAGAGACGAAAGACGGGTTACAAGCTCTGAACTATCGCAAATTGAGAAGATAACTATACGTTACATGATCTGAGCTATCGTTAGACTAGAGACGAACCAGAGGTTACAAGCTCGGAACTATCGCAAATTGAGAAGATAACTATACGTTCATGATCTGAGCTATCGATAAATGAAATAAGAACTATATGTTAAATTATCTGAACAATTGGATAGTGAGAGAGTAACTATATGTTACATGATCGGAACTATCATTAAAGGAGCGACGAATTAGAGGTTACAAGCTCTGAACTATCGCAAATTAAAAAGATAACTATACGTTACATGATCTGAGCTATCGATAGAGGGGAAATGAACCAGAGGTTACAAGCTTTGAACTATCGCAAATTGAGAAGATAACTATACGTTACATGATCTGAGCTATTGTTAGAGGAGAGACGAAAGAGGGGTTACAAGCTCTGAACTATCGCAAATTGAGAAGAAAACTCTACGTTACATGATCTGAGCTATCGTTAGAGGAGAGACGAAACAGAGGTTACAAGCTCTGAACTATCGCAAATTGAGAAGATATCTATACGTTACATGATCTGAGCTATCGTTAGAGGAGACACGAAAGAGGGGTTAAAAGCTCTGAACTATCGCAAATTGAGAAGATAACTATACGTTCATGATCTGAGCTATCGATAAATGAAAGAAGAACTATATGTTAAATTATCTGAACATTTGGATAGTGAGAGAGTAACTATATGTTACATGACCGGAACTATCATTAAAGGACAGACGAATTAGAGGTTAAAAGCTCTTAACTATCGCAAATTGAGAAGATACCCATACGTTACATGATCTGAGCTATCGAGAAATGAATGAAGAACTATAGGTTAAATTATCTGAACAATTGGATAGTGAGAGAGTAACTGTATGTTACATGATCTGAACTATCGTTGAAGGAGCGAAGAATTACATGTTACATGGTTTTAACTATAGCAAATTGAGAAGATAACTATACGTTACAAGCTCTGAACTATCGCAAATTGAGAAGATAACTATACGTTACATGATCTGAGCTATCGAGAATTGAAGGAAGAACTATAGGTTAAACTATATGAGCTATTGGGTAGTGACAGAATAACTATAGGTTACATGATCGGAAGTATCATTAATGGAGGGACGAATTAGAGGTTACATGGTTTTAACTATAGCAAATTGAGAAGATAACTATACGTTACATGATCTGAGCTATCGTTAGAGGAGAGACGAAAGAGGGGTTACAAGCTCTGAACTATCGCAAATTGAGAAGATAACTATACGCTACATGATCTGAGCTATCGTTAGAGGTGAGACGAAAGAGGGGTTACAAGCTCTGAACTATCGCAAATTGAGAAGATAACTATACGTTACATGATCTGAGCTATCGTTAGAGGAGAGACGAAAGACGGGTTACAAGCTCTGAACTATCGCAAATTGAGAAGATAACTATACGTTACATGATCTGAGCTATCGTTAGACTAGAGACGAACCAGAGGTTACAAGCTCGGAACTATCGCAAATGGAGAAGATAACTATACGTTCATGATCTGAGCTATCGATAAATGAAATAAGAACTATATGTTAAATTATCTGAACAATTGGATAGTGAGAGAGTAACTATATGTTACATGATCGGAACTATCATTAAAGGAGCGACGAATTAGAGGTTACAAGCTCTGAACTATCGCAAATTAAAAAGATAACTATACGTTACATGATCTGAGCTATCGATAGAGGGGAAATGAACCAGAGGTTACAAGCTTTGAACTATCGCAAATTGAGAAGATAACTATACGTTACATGATCTGAGCTATCGTTAGAGGAGAGACGAAAGAGGGGTTACAAGCTCTGAACTATCGCAAATTGAGAAGATAACTATACGCTACATGATCTGAGCTATCGTTAGAGGTGAGACGAAAGAGGGGTTACAAGCTCTGAACTATCGCAAATTGAGAAGATAACTATACGTTACATGATCTGAGCTATCGTTAGAGGAGAGACGAAAGAGGGGTTACAAGCTCTGAACAATCGCAAATTGAGAAGATAACTATACGTTACATGATCTGAGCTATCGTTAAAGGAGAGATTAAACAGAGGTTACAAGCTCTGAACTATCGCAAATTGAGAAGATAACTATACGTTACATGATCTGAGCTATCGTTAGAGGAGAGACGAAAGAGGGGTTCCAAGCTCTGAACTATCGTAAATTGAGAAGATGACTGTACGTTACATGATCTGAGCTATCGTTAGAGGAGAGACGAAAGAGGGGTTCCAAGCTCTGAACTATCGTAAATTGAGAAGATGACTGTACGTTACATGATCTGAGCTATCGTTAGAGGAGAGACGAACCAGAGGTTACAAGCTCTGAACTATCGCAAATTGAGAACATATCTATACGTTACATGATCTGAGCTATCGTTAGAGGAGAGACGAACCGGAAGTAACAAGCTCTGAAGTATCGCAAATTGAGACGATAAGTATACGTTACATGATCTGAGCTATAGTTAGAGGAGAGGCGAAAGAGGGGTTACAAGCTCTGAACTATCGCTGATTGAGAAGATACCTATACTTTACATAATCTGAGCTATCGAGAAATGAAAGAAGATCTATAGGTTTAATTATCTGAACAATTGGATAGTGAGAGAGTAGCTATATGTTACATGATCTGAGCTATCGTTAGAGGAGAGACGAAACAGAGGTTACAAGCTCTGAACTATCGCAAATTGAGAACATATCTATACGTTACATGATCTGAGCTATCGTTAGAGGAGAGACGAACCAGAGGTTACAAGCTCTGGACTATCGCAAATTGAGAAGATAACTATACGTTACATGATCTGAGCTATCGTTAGAGGAGAGATGAAACAGAGGTTACTAGCTCTGAACTATCGCAAAATGATAAGATAACTATACGTTACATGATCTGAGCTATCGTTAGAGGAGAGACGAAAGAGGGGTTACAAGCTCTGAACTATCGCAAATTGAGAAGATAACTATACGCTACATGATCTGAGCTATCGTTAGAGGTGAGACGAAAGAGGGGTTACAAGCTCTGAACTATCGCAAATTGAGAAGATATCTATACGTTACATGATCTGAGCTATCGTTAGAGGAGAGACGAAAGAGGGGTTACAAGCTCTGAACAATCGCAAATTGAGAAGATAACTATACGTTACATGATCTGAGCTATCGTTAAAGGAGAGATTAAACAGAGGTTACAAGCTCTGAACTATCGCAAATTGAGAAGATAACTATACGTTACATGATCTGAGCTATCGTTAGAGGAGAGACGAAAGAGGGGTTCCAAGCTCTGAACTATCGTAAATTGAGAAGATGACTGTACGTTACATGATCTGAGCTATCGTTAGAGGAGAGACGAAAGAGGGGTTCCAAGCTCTGAACTATCGTAAATTGAGAAGATGACTGTACGTTACATGATCTGAGCTATCGTTAGAGGAGAGACGAACCAGAGGTTACAAGCTCTGAACTATCGCAAATTGAGAACATATCTATACGTTACATGATCTGAGCTATCGTTAGAGGAGAGACGAACCGGAGGTAACAAGCTCTGAAGTATCGCAAATTGAGACGATAAGTATACGTTACATGATCTGAGCTATAGTTAGAGGAGAGGCGAAAGAGGGGTTACAAGCTCTGAACTATCGCTGATTGAGAAGATACCTATACTTTACATAATCTGAGCTATCGAGAAATGAAAGAAGATCTATAGGTTTAATTATCTGAACAATTGGATAGTGAGAGAGTAGCTATATGTTACATGATCTGAGCTATCGTTAGAGGAGAGACGAAACAGAGGTTACAAGCTCTGAACTATCGCAAATTGAGAACATATCTATACGTTACATGATCTGAGCTATCGTTAGAGGAGAGACGAACCAGAGGTTACAAGCTCTGGACTATCGCAAATTGAGAAGATAACTATACGTTACATGATCTGAGCTATCGTTAGAGGAGAGATGAAACAGAGGTTACTAGCTCTGAACTATCGCAAAATGATAAGATAACTATACGTTACATGATCTGAGCTATCGTTAGAGGAGAGACGAAAGAGGGGTTACAAGCTCTGAACTATCGCAAATTAAGAAGATAACTATACGTTACATGATCTGAGCTATCGTTAGAGGAGAGACGAAACAGAGGTTACAAGCTCTGAACCATCGCAAATTGAGAAGATAACTGTACGTTACATGATCTGAGTTATCGTTAGAGGAGAGACGAAAGAGGGGTTTCAAGCTCTGAACTATCGTAAATTGAGAAGATGACTATACGTTACATGATCTGAGCTATCGTTAGAGGAGAGACGAACCAGAGGTTACAAGCTCTGAACTATCGCAAATTGAGAACATATCTATACGTTACATGATCTGAGCTATCGTTAGAGGAGAGACGAACCGGAGGTAACATGCTCTGAAGTATCGCAAATTGAGACGATAAGTATACGTTACATGATCTGAGCTATAGTTAGAGGAGAGGCGAAAGAGGGGTTACAAGCTCTGAACTATCGCAAATTGAGAAGATAACTATACGTTACATGATCTCAGCTATCGTAAGAGGAGAGACGAAAGAGGGGTTACAAGCTCTGAACTATCGCAAATTGAGAAGATAACTATACGTTACATGATCTGAGCTATCGTTAGAGGAGAGACGAACCAGAGGTTACAAGCTCTGAACTGTCGCAAATTGAGAAGATAACTATACGTTACATGATCTGAGCTATCGTTAGAGGAGAAACGAAACAGAGGTTACAAGTTCTAAACTATCGCAAATTCAGAAGATAGCTATACGTTACATGATCTGAGCTATCGTTAGAGGAGAGACGAAACAGACGTTACAAGCTCTGAACTATCGCAAATTGATTAGATAACTATACGTTACATGATCTGAGCTATTGTTTGAGGAGAGACGAACCAGAGGTTACAAGCTCTGAACTATCGCAAATTGAGAACATATCAATACGTTACATGATCTGAGCTATCGTTAGAGGAGAGACGAACCAGAGGTTAAAAGCTCTGAACTATCGCAGATTGAGAAGATACCTATACGTTACATGATCTGAGCTATCGTTAGAGGAGAGGCGAACCAGAGGTTACAAGCTCTGAACTATCGCAGATTGAGAAGATAACTATACTTTACATAATCTGAGCTATCGAGAAATGAAAGAAGATCTATAGGTTTAATTATCTGAACAATTGGATAGTGAGAGAGTAGCTATATGTTACATGATCTGAGCTATCGTTAGAGGAGAGACGAAACAGAGGTTACAAGCTCTGAACTATCGCAAATTGAGAACATATCTATACGTTACATGATCTGAGCTATCGTTAGAGGAGAGACGAACCGGAGGTTACAAGCTCTGAACTATCGCAAATTGTGAAGATAACTATACGTTACACGATCTGAGCTATCGCTAGAGGAGAGATGAAACAGAGGTTACTAGCTCTGAACTATCGCAAATTGATAAGATAACTATACGTTACATGATCTGAGCTATCGTTAGAGGAGAGACGAAAGAGGGGTTACAAGCTCTGAACTATCGCTAATTAAGAAGATAACTATACGCTACATGATCTGAGCTATCGTTAGAGGTGAGACGAAAGAGGGGTTACAAGCTCTGAACTATCGCAAATTGAGAAGATAACTATACGTTACATGATCTGAGCTATCGTTAGAGGAGAGACGAAAGACGGGTTACAAGCTCTGAACTATCGCAAATTGAGAAGATAACTATACGTTACATGATCTGAGCTATCGTTAGACTAGAGACGAACCAGAGGTTACAAGCTCGGAACTATCGCAAATGGAGAAGATAACTATACGTTCATGATCTGAGCTATCGATAAATGAAATAAGAACTATATGTTAAATTATCTGAACAATTGGATAGTGAGAGAGTAACTATATGTTACATGATCGGAACTATCATTAAAGGAGCGACGAATTAGAGGTTACAAGCTCTGAACTATCGCAAATTAAAAAGATAACTATACGTTACATGATCTGAGCTATCGATAGAGGGGAAATGAACCAGAGGTTACAAGCTTTGAACTATCGCAAATTGAGAAGATAACTATACGTTACATGATCTGAGCTATCGTTAGAGGAGAGACGAAAGAGGGGTTACAAGCTCTGAACTATCGCAAATTGAGAAGATAACTATACGCTACATGATCTGAGCTATCGTTAGAGGTGAGACGAAAGAGGGGTTACAAGCTCTGAACTATCGCAAATTGAGAAGATAACTATACGTTACATGATCTGAGCTATCGTTAGAGGAGAGACGAAAGAGGGGTTACAAGCTCTGAACAATCGCAAATTGAGAAGATAACTATACGTTACATGATCTGAGCTATCGTTAAAGGAGAGATTAAACAGAGGTTACAAGCTCTGAACTATCGCAAATTGAGAAGATAACTATACGTTACATGATCTGAGCTATCGTTAGAGGAGAGACGAAAGAGGGGTTCCAAGCTCTGAACTATCGTAAATTGAGAAGATGACTGTACGTTACATGATCTGAGCTATCGTTAGAGGAGAGACGAAAGAGGGGTTCCAAGCTCTGAACTATCGTAAATTGAGAAGATGACTGTACGTTACATGATCTGAGCTATCGTTAGAGGAGAGACGAACCAGAGGTTACAAGCTCTGAACTATCGCAAATTGAGAACATATCTATACGTTACATGATCTGAGCTATCGTTAGAGGAGAGACGAACCGGAGGTAACAAGCTCTGAAGTAACGCAAATTGAGACGATAACTATACGTTACATGATCTGTGCTATCGTTAGAGGAGAGACGAAATAGAGGTTACAAGCTCTGAACTATCGCAAATTGAGAAGATATCTATACTTTACATGATCTGAGCTATCGTTAGTGGAGAGGCGAAAGAGGGGTTACAAGCTCTGAACTATCGCAAATTGAGAAGATAACTATACGTTACATGATCTCAGCTATCGTAAGAGGAGAGACGAAAGAGGGGTTACAAGCTCTGAACTATCGCAAATTGAGAAGATAACTATACGTTACATGATCTGAGCTATCGTTAGAGGAGAGACGAAAGAGACGTTACAAGCTCTGAACTATCGCAAATTGAGAACATATCAATACGTTACATGATCTGAGCTATCGTTAGAGGAGAGACGAACCGGAGGTAACAAGCTCTGAAGTATCGCAAATTGAGACGATAAGTATACGTTACATGATCTGAGCTATAGTTAGAGGAGAGGCGAAAGAGGGGTTACAAGCTCTGAACTATCGCTGATTGAGAAGATACCTATACTTTACATAATCTGAGCTATCGAGAAATGAAAGAAGATCTATAGGTTTAATTATCTGAACAATTGGATAGTGAGAGAGTAGCTATATGTTACATGATCTGAGCTATCGTTAGAGGAGAGACGAAACAGAGGTTACAAGCTCTGAACTATCGCAAATTGAGAACATATCTATACGTTACATGATCTGAGCTATCGTTAGAGGAGAGACGAACCAGAGGTTACAAGCTCTGGACTATCGCAAATTGAGAAGATAACTATACGTTACATGATCTGAGCTATCGTTAGAGGAGAGATGAAACAGAGGTTACTAGCTCTGAACTATCGCAAAATGATAAGATAACTATACGTTACATGATCTGAGCTATCGTTAGAGGAGAGACGAAAGAGGGGTTACAAGCTCTGAACTATCGCAAATTAAGAAGATAACTATACGTTACATGATCTGAGCTATCGTTAGAGGAGAGACGAAACAGAGGTTACAAGCTCTGAACCATCGCAAATTGAGAAGATAACTGTACGTTACATGATCTGAGTTATCGTTAGAGGAGAGACGAAAGAGGGGTTTCAAGCTCTGAACTATCGTAAATTGAGAAGATGACTATACGTTACATGATCTGAGCTATCGTTAGAGGAGAGACGAACCAGAGGTTACAAGCTCTGAACTATCGCAAATTGAGAACATATCTATACGTTACATGATCTGAGCTATCGTTAGAGGAGAGACGAACCGGAGGTAACATGCTCTGAAGTATCGCAAATTGAGACGATAAGTATACGTTACATGATCTGAGCTATAGTTAGAGGAGAGGCGAAAGAGGGGTTACAAGCTCTGAACTATCGCAAATTGAGAAGATAACTATACGTTACATGATCTCAGCTATCGTAAGAGGAGAGACGAAAGAGGGGTTACAAGCTCTGAACTATCGCAAATTGAGAAGATAACTATACGTTACATGATCTGAGCTATCGTTAGAGGAGAGACGAACCAGAGGTTACAAGCTCTGAACTGTCGCAAATTGAGAAGATAACTATACGTTACATGATCTGAGCTATCGTTAGAGGAGAAACGAAACAGAGGTTACAAGTTCTAAACTATCGCAA
This sequence comes from Prosapia bicincta, assembly GCA_036971475.1. Lineage (NCBI taxonomy): Eukaryota > Metazoa > Arthropoda > Insecta > Hemiptera > Cercopidae > Prosapia > Prosapia bicincta. The sequence continues at coordinate 125,495,161 of JBAIZL010000004.1, forward strand.
ATTCAGAAGATAGCTATACGTTACATGATCTGAGCTATCGTTAGAGGAGAGACGAAACAGACGTTACAAGCTCTGAACTATCGCAAATTGATTAGATAACTATACGTTACATGATCTGAGCTATTGTTTGAGGAGAGACGAACCAGAGGTTACAAGCTCTGAACTATCGCAAATTGAGAACATATCAATACGTTACATGATCTGAGCTATCGTTAGAGGAGAGACGAACCAGAGGTTAAAAGCTCTGAACTATCGCAGATTGAGAAGATACCTATACGTTACATGATCTGAGCTATCGTTAGAGGAGAGGCGAACCAGAGGTTACAAGCTCTGAACTATCGCAGATTGAGAAGATAACTATACTTTACATAATCTGAGCTATCGAGAAATGAAAGAAGATCTATAGGTTTAATTATCTGAACAATTGGATAGTGAGAGAGTAGCTATATGTTACATGATCTGAGCTATCGTTAGAGGAGAGACGAAACAGAGGTTACAAGCTCTGAACTATCGCAAATTGAGAACATATCTATACGTTACATGATCTGAGCTATCGTTAGAGGAGAGACGAACCAGAGGTTACAAGCTCTGAACTATCGCAAATTGTGAAGATAACTATACGTTACACGATCTGAGCTATCGCTAGAGGAGAGATGAAACAGAGGTTACTAGCTCTGAACTATCGCAAATTGATAAGATAACTATACGTTACATGATCTGAGCTATCGTTAGAGGAGAGACGAAAGAGGGGTTACAAGCTCTGAACTATCGCTAATTAAGAAGATAACTATACGTTACATGATCTGAGCTATCGTTAGAGGAGAGACGAAACAGAGGTTACAAGCTCTGAACCATCGCAAATTGAGAAGATAACTGTACGTTACATGATCTGAGCTATCGTTAGAGGAGAGTCGAACCAGAGGTTACAAGCTCTGAACTATCGCAAATTGAGAAGATATCTATACGTTACATGATCTGAGCTATCGTTAGAGGAGATACGAAACAGAGGTTACAAGCTCTGAACTATCGCAAATTAAGAAGATATCTATACGTTACATGATCTGAGCTATCGTTAGAGGAGAGACGAACCAGAGGATACAAGCTCTGAACTATCGCAAATTGAGAAGATAACTATACGTTACATGATCTGAGCTATCGTTAGAGGAGAGACGAAACAGAGGGTACAAGTTCTAAACTATCGCAAATTGAGAAGATAACTATACGTTACATGATCTGAGCTATCGTTAGAGGAGAGACGAAACAGAGGTTACAAGCTCTGAACCATCGCAAATTGAGAAGATAACTATACGTTACATGATCTGAGCTATCGTTAGAGGAGAGACGAACCAGAGGTTACAAGCTCTTAACTATCGCAATTTGAGAAGATAACTATAAGTTACAATGATCTGTGCTATCGTTAGAGAAGACGAAACAGAGGTTACAAGCTCTAAACTATCGCAAATTGAGAAGATAACTATACGTTACATGATCTGATCTATCGAGAAATGAAAGAAGAACTATAGGTTAAATTATCTGAACAATTGGATAGTGAGAGAGTAACTATATGTTACATAATCTGAACTATCGTAAAGGAGAGACGAATTAGATGTTACATGGTTTTAACTATAGCAAATTGAGAAGATAACTAAACGTTACATGATTTGAGCTATCGAGAAATGAAGGAAGAACTATAGGTTAAATTATCTGAACAATTGGATATTGAGAGAGTAACTATATGTTACATGATCTGAGCAATCGTTAGAGGAGAGAAGAACCAGAAGTTACAAACACTGAACTATCGCAGATTGAGAAGATAACTATACTTTACATAATCTGAGCTATCGAGAAATGAAAGAAGATCTATATGTTTAATTATCTGAACAATTGGATAGTGAGAGAGTAGCTATATGTTACATGATCTGAGCTATCGTTAGAGGAGAGACGAACCAGAAGTAACAAACACTGAACTATCGCAGATTGAGAAGATAACTATACTTTACATAATCTGAGCTATCGAGAAATGAAAGAAGATCTATATGTTTAATTATCTGAACAATTGTATAGTGAGAGAGTAGCTATACGTTACATGATCTGAGCTATCGTTAGAGGAGAGACGAACCAGAGGTTAGAAACTCTGAACTATCGCAAATTGAGAAGATAACTATACGTTACATGATCTGAGCTATCGTTAGAGGAGAGACGAACTAGAGGTTACAAGCTCTGAACTATCGCAAATTGAGAAGATAGCTATACGTTACATGATCTGAGCTATCGAGAAATGAATGAAGAACTATAGGTTAAATTATCTGAACAATTGGATAGTGAGAGAGTAACTATATGTTACATGATCGGAAGTATCATTAATGGAGAGACGAATTAGAGGTTACCTGGTTTTAACTATAGCAAATTGAGAAGATAACTATACGTTACATGATCTGAGCTATCGAGAAATGAAAGAAGAACTATAGGTTAAATTATATGAGCTATTGGGTAGTAAGAGAATAACTATAGGTTACATGATCGGAAGTATCATTAATGGAGAGACGAATTAGAGGTTACCTGGTTTTAACTATAGCAAATTGAGAAGATAACTATACGTTACATGTTCTGAGCTATCGTTAGAGGAGAGACGAAACAGAGGTTACAACCTCTGAACTATCGCAAATTGAGAAGATATCTATACGTTACATGATCTGAGCTATCGTTAGAGGAGAGACGAAAGAGGGGTTACAAGCTCTGAACTATCGCAAATTGAGAAGATAACTATACGTTACATGATCTGAGCTATTGTTAGAGGAGAGACGAAAGAGGGGTTACAAGCTCTGAACTATCGCAAATTGAGAAGATAACTATACGTTACATGATCTGAGCTATCGTTAGAGGAGAGACGAAAGAGGGGTTACAAGATTTGAACTATCACAAATTGAGAAGATAACTATACGTTACATGATCTGAGCTATCGTTAGACTAGAGACGAACCAGAGGTTACAAGCTCGGAACTATCGCAAATTGAGAAGATAACTATACGTTCATGATCTGAGCTATCGATAAATGAAATAAGAACTATATGTTAAATTATCTGAACAATTGGATAGTGAGAGTGTAACTATATGTTACATGACCGGAACTATCATTAAAGGATAGACAAATTAGAGGTTACAAACTCTGAACTATCGCAAATTGAGAAGATAACTATACGTTACATGATCTGAGCTATCGATAAATGAAAGAAGATCTATAGGTTAAATTATCTGAACAATTGTATAGGGAGAGAGAGACTATATGTTACATGATCGGAACTATCATTAAAGGAGCGACGAATTAGAGGTTACAAGCTCTGAACTATCGCAAATTAAAAAGATAACTATACGTTACATGATCTGAGCTATCGATAGAGGAGAAATGAACCAGAGGTTACAAGCTTTGAACTATCGCAAATTGAGAAGATAACTATACGTTACATGATCTGAGCTATCGCTAGAGGAGAGAAGAAACAGAGGTTACAAGCTCTGAACCATCGCAAATTGAGAAGATAACTGTACGTTACATGATCTGAGCTATCGTTAGAGGAGAGATTAAACAGAGGTTACAAGCTCTGAACTATCGCAAATTGAGAAGATAACTATACGTTACATGATCTGAGCTATCGTTAGAGGAGAGACGAAAGAGGGGTTCCAAGCTCTGAACTATCGTAAATTGAGAATATGACTGTACGTTACATGATCTGAGCTATCGTTAGAGGAGAGACGAACCAGAGGTTACAAGCTCTGAACTATCGCAAATTGAGAACATATCTATACGTTACATGATCTGAGCTATCGTTAGAGGAGAGACGAACCGGAGGTAACAAGATCTGAAGTATCGCAAATTGAGACGATAACTATACGTTACATGATCTGAGCTATCGTTAGAGGAGAGACGAAATAGAGGTTACAAGCTCTGAACTATCGCAGATTGAGAAGATAACTATACTTTACATAATCTGAGCTATCGAGAAATGAAAGAAGATCTATAGGTTTAATTATCTGAACAATTGGATAGTGAGAGAGTAGCTATATGTTACATGATCTGAGCTTTCGTTAGAGGAGAGACGAAACAGAGGTTACAAGCTCTGAACTATCGCAAAGTGAGAACATATCTATACGTTACATGATCTGAGCTATCGTTAGAGGAGAGACGAACCAGAGGTTACAAGCTCTGAACTATCGCAAATTGAGAAGATAACTATACATAACATGATCTGATCTATCGTTAGAGGAGAGATGAAACAGAGGTTACTAGCTCTGAACTATCGCAAATTGATAAGATAACTATACGTTACATGATCTGAGCTATCGTTAGAGGAGAGACGAAAGAGTGGTTACAAGCTCTGAACTATCGCAAATTAAGAAGATAACTATACGTTACATGATCTGAGCTATCGTTAGAGGAGAGACGAAACAGAGGTTACAAGCTCTGAACCATCGCAAATTGAGAAGATAACTGTACGTTACATGATCTGAGCTATCGTTAGAGGAGAGATTAAACAGAGGTTACAAGCTCTGTACTATCGCAAATTGAGAAGATAACTATACGTTACATGATCTGAGATATCGTTAGAGGAGAGACGAACCAGAGGTTAAAAGCTCTGAACTATCGCAGATTGAGAAGATACCTATACGTTACATGATCTGAGCTATCGTTAGAGGAGAGACGAACCAGAGGTTACAAGCTCTGAACTATCGCAGATTGAGAAGATAACTATACTTTACATAATCTGAGCTATCGAGAAATGAAAGAAGATCTATAGGTTTAATTATCTGAACAATTGGATAGTGAGAGAGTAGCTATATGTTACATGATCTGAGCTATCGTTAGAGGAGAGACGAAACAGAGGTTACAAGCTCTGAACTATCGCAAATTGAGAACATATCTATACGTTACATGATCTGAGCTATCGTTAGAAGAGAGACGAACCAGAGGTTACAAGCTCTGAACTACCGCAAATTGTGAAGATAACTATACGTTACACGATCTGAGCTATCGCTAGAGGAGAGATGAAACAGAGGTTACAAGCTCTGAACTATCGCAGATTGAGAAGATACCTATACGTTACATGATCTGAGCTATCGTTAGAGGAGAGACGAACCAGAGGTTACAAGCTCTGAACTATCGCAGATTGAGAAGATAACTATACTTTACATAATCTGAGCTATCGAGAAATGAAAGAAGATCTATAGGTTTAATTATCTGAACAATTGGATAGTGAGAGAGTAGCTATATGTTACATGATCTGAGCTATCGTTAGTGGAGAGACGAAACAGAGGTTACAAGCTCTGAACTATCGCAAATTGAGAACATATCTATACGTTACATGATCTGAGCTATCGTTAGAGGAGAGACGAACCAGAGGTTACAAGCTCTGAACTATCGCAAATTGAGAAGATAACTATACGTTACATGATCTGAGCTATCGTTAGAGGAGAGACGAACCAGAGGTTACAAGCTCTGAACTATCGCAGATTGAGAAGATAACTATACTTTACATAATCTGAGCTATCGAGAAATGAAAGAAGATCTATAGGTTTAATTATCTGAACAATTGGATAGTGAGAGAGTAGCTATATGTTACATGATCTGAGCTTTCGTTAGAGGAGAGACGAAACAGAGGTTACAAGCTCTGAACTATCGCAAAGTGAGAACATATCTATACGTTACATGATCTGAGCTATCGTTAGAGGAGAGACGAACCAGAGGTTACAAGCTCTGAACTATCGCAAATTGAGAAGATAACTATACATAACATGATCTGATCTATCGTTAGAGGAGAGATGAAACAGAGGTTACTAGCTCTGAACTATCGCAAATTGATAAGATAACTATACGTTACATGATCTGAGCTATCGTTAGAGGAGAGACGAAAGAGTGGTTACAAGCTCTGAACTATCGCAAATTAAGAAGATAACTATACGTTACATGATCTGAGCTATCGTTAGAGGAGAGACGAAACAGAGGTTACAAGCTCTGAACCATCGCAAATTGAGAAGATAACTGTACGTTACATGATCTGAGCTATCGTTAGAGGAGAGATTAAACAGAGGTTACAAGCTCTGTACTATCGCAAATTGAGAAGATAACTATACGTTACATGATCTGAGATATCGTTAGAGGAGAGACGAACCAGAGGTTAAAAGCTCTGAACTATCGCAGATTGAGAAGATACCTATACGTTACATGATCTGAGCTATCGTTAGAGGAAAGGCGAACCAGAGGTTACAAGCTCTGAACTATCGCAGATTGAGAAGATAACTATACTTTACATAATCTGAGCTATCGAGAAATGAAAGAAGATCTATAGGTTTAATTATCTGAACAATTGGATAGTGAGAGAGTAGCTATATGTTACATGATCTGAGCTATCGTTAGAGGAGAGACGAAACAGAGGTTACAAGCTCTGAACTATCGCAAATTGAGAACATATCTATACGTTACATGATCTGAGCTATCGTTAGAAGAGAGACGAACCAGAGGTTACAAGCTCTGAACTACCGCAAATTGTGAAGATAACTATACGTTACACGATCTGAGCTATCGCTAGAGGAGAGATGAAACAGAGGTTACTAGCTCTGAACTATCGCAAATTGATAAGATAACTATACGTTACATAATCTGAGCTATCGTTAGAGGAGAGACGAAAGAGGGGTTACAAGCTCTGAACTATCGCAAATTGAGAAGATAACTATACTTTACATAATCTGAGCTATCGAGAAATGAAAGAAGATCTATATGTTTAATTATCTGAACAATTGGATAGTGAGAGAGTAGCTATATGTTACATGATCGGAGCTATCGTTAGAGGAGAGACGAACCAGAAGTAACAAACACTGAACTATCGCAGATTGAGAAGATAACTATACGTTACATGATCTGAGCTATCGAGAAATGAATGAAAAACTATAGGTTAAATTATCTGAACAATTGGATAGTGAGAGAGTAACTATATGTTACATGATCTGAAGTATCGTTAAAGGAGGGACGAATTAGATATTACATGGTTTTAACTATAGCAAATTAAGAAGATAACTATACGTTACATGATCTGAGCTATCGAGAAATGAAAGAAGAACTATAGGTTAAATTATATGAGCTATTGGGTAGTAAGAGAATAACTATAGGTTACATGATCGGAAGTATCATTAATGGAGAGACGAATTATAGGTTACATGGTTTTAACTATAGCAAATTGAGAAGATAACTATACGTTACATGATCTGAGCTATCGTTAGAGGAGAGACGAAACAGAGGTTACAACCTCTGAAATATCGCAAATTGAGAAGATATCTATACGTTACATGATCTGAGCTATCGTTAGAGGAGAGACGAAAGAGGGGTTACAAGCTCTGAACTATCGCAAATTGAGATGATAACTATACGTTACATGATCTGAGCTATTGTTAGAGGAGACACGAAAGAGGGGTTACAAGCTCTGAACTATCGCAAATTGAGAAGATAACTATACGTTACATGATCTGAGCTATCGTTAGAGGAGAGACGAAACAGAGGTTAAAAGCTCTGAACTATCGCAGATTGAGAAGATACCTATACGTTACATGATCTGAGCATTCGTTAGAGGAGAGGCGAACCAGAGGTTACAAGCTCTGAACTATCGCAGATTGAGAAGATAACTATACTTTACATAATCTGAGCTATCGAGAAATGAAAGAAGATCTATAGGTTTAATTATCTGAACAATTGGATAGTGAGAGAGTAGCTATATGTTACATGATCTGAGCTATCGTTAGAGGAGAGACGAACCAGAGGTTACAAGCTCTGAACTATCGCAAATTGTGAAGATAACTATACGTTACACGATCTGAGCTATCGCTAGAGGAGAGATGAAACAGAGGTTACTAGCTCTGAACTATCGCAAATTGATAAGATAACTATACGTTACATGATCTGAGCTATCGTTAGAGGAGAGACGAAAGAGGGGTTACAAGCTCTGAACTATCGCAAATTAAGAAGATAACTATACGTTACATGATCTGAGCTATCGTTAGAGGAGAGACGAAACAGAGGTTACAAGCTCTGAACCATCGCAAATTGAGAAGATAACTGTACGTTACATGATCTGAGCTATCGTTAGAGGAGAGACGAACCAGAGGTTACAAGCTCTGAACTATCGCAAATTGAGAAGATATCTATACGTTACATGATCTGAGCTATCGTTAGAGGAGATACGAAACAGAGGTTACAAGCTCTGAACTATCGCAAATTAAGAAGATATCTATACGTTACATGATCTGAGCTATCGTTAGAGGAGAGGCGAAAGAGGGGTTACAAGCTCTGATTTATCGCAAATTGAGAAGATAACTATACGTTACATGATCTGAGCTATCGTTAGAGGAGAGACGAACCAGAGGTTACAAGCTCTGAACTATCGCAAATTGAGAAGATAACTATACGTTACATGATCTGAGCTATCGCTAGAGGAGAGACGAAACAGAGGTTACAAGTTCTAAACTATCGCAAATTGAGAAGATAACTATACGTTACATGATCTGAGCTATCGTTAGAGGAGAGACGAAACAGAGGTTACAAGCTCTTAACTATCGCAAATTGAGAAGATAACTATACGTTACATGATCTGAGCTATCGTTAGAGGAGAGACGAACCAGAGGTTACAAGCTCTTAACTATCGCAAATTGAGAAAATAACTATAAGTTACAATGATCTGTGCTATCGTTAGAGAAGACGAAACAGAGGTTACAAGCTCTAAACTATCGCAAATTGAGAAGATAACTATACGTTACATGATCTGATCTATCGAGAAATGAAAGAAGATCTATATGTTTAATTATCTGAACAATTGGATAGTGAGAGAGTAGCTATATGTTACATGATCTGAGCTATCGTTAGAGGAGAGACGAACCAGAAGTAACAAACACTGAACTATCGCAGATTGAGAAGATAACTATACTTTACATAATCTGAGCTATCGAGAAATGAAAGAAGATCTATATGTTTAATTATCTGAACAATTGGATAGTGAGAGAGGAGCTATACGTTACATGATCTGAGCTATCGTTAGAGGAGAGACGAACCAGAGGTTAGAAACTTTGAACTATCGCAAATTGAGAAGATAACTATACGTTACATGATCTGAGCTATCGTTAGAGGAGAGCCGAACTAGAGGTTACAAGCTCTGAACTATCGCAAATTGAGAAGATAACTATACGTTACATGATCTGAGCTATCGAGAAATGAATGACGAACTATAGGTTAAATTATCTGAACAATTGGATAGTGAGAGAGTAACTATATGTTACATGATCTGAAGTATCGTTAAAGGAGGGACGAATTAGATATTACATGGTTTTAACTATAGCAAATTGAGAAGATAACTATACGTTACATGATCTGAGCTATCGAGAAATGAAAGAAGAACTATAGGTTAAATTATATGAGCTATTGGGTAAAAAGAGAATAACTATAGGTTACATGATCTTAAGTATCATTAATGGAGAGACGAATTAGAGGTTACATGGTTTTAACTATAGCAAATTGAGAAGATAACTATACGTTACATGTTCTGAGCTATCGTTAGAGGAGAGACGAAACAGAGGTTACAACCTCTGAACTATCGCAAATTGAGAAGATATCTATACGTTACATGATCTGAGCTATCGTTAGAGGAGAGACGAAAGAGGGGTTACAAGCTCTGAACTATCGCAAATTGAGAAGATAACTATACGTTACATGATCTGAGCTATTGTTAGAGGAGAGACGAAAGAGGGGTTACAAGCTCTGAACTATCGCAAATTGAGAAGAAAACTATACGTTACATGATCTGAGCTATCGTTAGAGGAGACACGAAAGAGGGGTTAAAAGCTCTGAACTATCGCAAATTGAGAAGATAACTATACGTTCATGATCTGAGCTATCGATAAATGAAAGAAGAACTATATGTTAAATTATCTGAACAGTTGGATAGTGAGAGAGTAACTATATGTTACATGACCGGAACTATCATTAAAGGACAGACGAATTAGAGGTTAAAAGCTCTTAACTATCGCAAATTGAGAAGATACCTATACGTTACATGATCTGAGCTATCGAGAAATGAATGAAGAACTATAGGTTAAATTATCTGAACAATTGTATAGTGAGAGAGTAACTGTATGTTACATGATCTGAACTATCCTTGAAGGAGCGAAGAATTACATGTTACATGGTTTTAACTATAGCAAATTGAGAAGATAACTATACGTTACAAGCTCTGAACTATCGCAAATTGAGAAGATAACTATACGTTACATGATCTGAGCTATCGAGAATTGAAGGAAGAACTATAGGTTAAACTATATGAGCTATTGGGTAGTGACAGAATAACTATAGGTTACATGATCGGTAGTATCATTAATGGAGGGACGAATTAGAGGTTACATGGTTTTAACTATAGCAAATTGAGGAGATACCTATACGTTACATGATCTGAGCTATCGTTAGAGGAGAGACGAAAAAGGGGTTACAAGCTCTGAACTATCGCAAATTGAGAAGATAACTATACGCTACATGATCTGAGCTATCGTTAGAGGTGAGACGAAAGAGGGGTTACAAGCTCTGAACTATCGCAAATTGAGAAGATAACTATACGTTACATGATCTGAGCTATCGTTAGAGGAGAGACGAAAGAGGGGTTACAAGATTTGAACTATCGCAAATTGAGAAGATAACTATACGTTACATGATCTGAGCTATCGTTAGACTAGAGACGAACCAGAGGTTACAAGCTCGGAACTATCGCAAATTGAGAAGATAACTATACGTTCATGATCTGAGCTATCGATAAATAAGAACTATAGGTTAAATTATCTGAACAATTGTATAGATAGAGAGAGACTATATGTTACATGATCGGAACTATCATTAAAGGAGCGACGAATTAGAGGTTACAAGCTCTGAACTATCGCAAATTAAAAAGATAACTATACGTTACATGATCTGAGTTATCGATAGAGGAGAAATGAACCAGAGGTTACAAGCTTTGAACTATCGCAAATTGAGAAGATAACTATACGTTACATGATCTGAGCTATCGTTAGAGGAGAGACGAAAGAGGGGTTACAAGCTCTGAACAATCGCAAATTCAGAAGATAACTATACGTTACATGATCTGAGCTATCGTTAAAGGAGAGATTAAACAGAGGTTACAAGCTCTGAACTATCGCAAATTGAGAAGATAACTATACGTTACATGATCTGAGCTATCGTTAGAGGAGAGAAGAAAGAGGGGTTCCAAGCTCTGAACTATCGTAAATTGAGAAGATGACTGTACGTTACATGATCTGAGCTATCGTTAGAGGAGAGACGAACCAGAGGTTACAAGCTCTGAACTATCGCAAATTGAGAACATATCTATACGTTACATGATCTGAGCTTTCGTTAGAGAAGAGACGAACCGGAGGTAACAAGCTCTGAAGTATCGCAAATTGAGACGATAACTATACGTTACACGATCTGAGCTATCGTTAGAGGAGAGATGAAACAGAGGTTACTAGCTCTGAACTATCGCAAATTGATAAGATAACTATACGTTACATGATCTGAGCTATCGTTAGAGGAGAGACGAAAGAGGGGTTACAAGTTCTAAACTATCGCAAATTGGGAAGATAACTATACGTTACATGATCTGAGCTATCGTTAGAGGAGAGACGAAACAGAGGTTACAAGCTCTTAACTATCGCAAATTGAGAAGATAACTATACGTTACATGATCTGAGCTATCGTTAGAGGAGAGACGAACCAGAGGTTACAAGCTCTGAACTATCGCAAATTGAGAAGATAACTATACGTTACATGATCTGAGCTATAGAGTAATGAAAGAAGAACTATAGGTTTAATTATCTGAACAATTGGATAGTGAGAGAGTATCTATATGTTACATTATCGGAACTATCATTAAAGGAGAGACGAATTAGAGGTTACATGGTTTTAACTATAGCAAATTGAGAAAATAACTATACGTTACATGATCTGAGCTATCGTTAGAGAAGAGACGAACCAGAGGTTACAAGCTCTGAACTATCGCAAATTGAGAAGATAACTATAAGTTACATGATCTGTACTATCGATAGGGGAGAAACGAACCAGAGGTTACAAGCTCTGAACTATCGCAAATTGAGAAAATAACTATACGTTACATGGTCTGAGCTATCGTTAGAGGAGAGACGAAACAGAGGTTACAAGCTCTGAACTATCGCAAATTGAGAAGATAACTATACGTTACATGATCTGAGCTATCGTTAGAGGAGAGACGAACCAGAGGTTACAAGCTCTGAACTATCGCAGATTGAGAAGATAACTATACTTTACATATTCTGAGCTATCGAGAAAAGAAAGAAGATTGATATGTTTAATTATCTGAACATTTGGATAGTGAGAGAGTAGCTATATGTTACATGATCTGAGCTATCGTTAGAGGAGAGACGAAACAGAGGTTACAAGCTCTGAACTATCGCAAATTGAGAAGATAACTATACGTTACATGATCTGAGCTATCGTTAGAGGAGAGACGAAACAGAGGTTACAAGCTCTGAACTATCACAGATTGAGAAGATAACTATACTTTACATATTCTGAGCTATCGAGAAATGAAAAAAGATCTATAGGCTTAATTATCTGAACAATTGTATAGTGAGAGAGTAGCTATATGTTACATGATCTGAGCTATCGTTAGAGGAGAGACGAAACAGAGGTTACAAGCTCTGAACTATCGCAGATTGAGAAGATAACTATACATTACATAATCTGAGCTATCGAGAAATGAAAGAAGATCTATAGGTTTAATTATCTGAACAATTGGATAGTGAGAGAGTAGCTATATGTTACATGATCTGAGCTATCGTTAGAGGAGAGACGAGACAGAGGTTACAAGCTCTGAACTATCGCAGATTGAGAAGATAACTATACTTTACATAATATGAGCTATCGAGAAATGAAAGAAGATCTTTAGGTTTAATTATCTGAACAATTGGATAGTGAGAGAGTAGCTATATGTTACATGATCTGAGCTATCGTTAGAGGAGAGACGAAACAGAGGTTAGAAATTCTGAACTATTGCAAATTGAGAAGATATCTATACGTTACATGATCTGATCTATCGTTAGAGGAGATACGAAACAGAGGTTACAAGCTCTGAGCTATCGCAGATTGAGAAGATATATGTACGTTACATGATCTAAGCTATCGTTAGAGGAGAGGCGAAAGAGGGGTTACAAGCTCTGAACTATCGCAAATTGAGAAGATAACTATACGTTACATGATCTCAGCTATCGTAAGAGGAGAGACGAAAGAGGGGTTACAAGCTCTGAACTATCGCAAATTGAGAACATATCTATACGTTACATGATCTGAGCTATCGTTAGAGGAGAGACGAACCAGAAGTTACAAGCTCTGAACTATCGCAAATTGAGAAGATAACTATACGTTACATGATCTGAGCTATCGTTAGAGGAGAGATGAAACAGAGGTTACTAGCTCTGAACTATCGCAAATTGATAAGATAACTATACGTTACATGATCTGAGCTATCGTTAGAGGAGAGACGAAAGAGGGGTTACAAGCTCTGAACTATCGCAAATTAAGAAGATAACTATACGTTACATGATCTGAGCTATCGCTAGAGGAGAGACGAAACAGAGGTTACAAGCTCTGAACCATCGCAAATTGAGAAGATAACTGTACGTTACATGATCTGAGCTATCGTTAGAGGAGAGATTAAACAGAGGTTACAAGCTCTGAACTATCGCAAATTGAGAAGATAGCAATACGTTACATGATCTGAGCTATCGTTAGAGGAGAGACGAAAGAGGGGTTCCAAGCTCTGAACTATCGTAAATTGAGAAGATGACTGTACGTTACATGATCTGAGCTATCGTTAGAGGAGAGACGAACCAGAGGTTACAAGCTCTGAACTATCGCAAATTGAGAACATATCTATACGTTACATGATCTGAGCTATCGTTAGAGGAGAGACGAACCGGAGGTAACAAGATCTGAAGTATCGCAAATTGAGACGATAACTATACGTTACATGATCTGAGCTATCGTTAGAGGAGAGACGAAATAGAGGTTACAAGCTCTGAACTATCGCAAATTGAGAAGATATCTATTCGTTACATGATCTGAGCTATCGTTAGAGGAGAGGCGAAAGAGGGGTTACAAGCTCTGAACTATCGCAAATTAAGAAGATAACTATACGTTACATGATCTCAGCTATCGTAAGAGGAGAGACGAAAGAGGGGTTACAAGCTCTGAACTATCGCAAATTGAGAAGTTAACTATACGTTACATGATCTGAGCTATCGTTAGAGGAGAGACGAACCAGAGGTTACAAGCTCTGAACTATCGCAAATTGAGAAGATAACTATACGTTACATGATCTGAGCTATCGTTAGAGGAGAGACGAAACAGAGGTTACAAGTTCTAAACTATCGCAAATTGAGAAGATAAATATACGTTACATGATCTGAGCTATCGTTAGAGGAGAGACGAAACAGACGTTACAAGCTCTGAACTATCGCAAATTGAGAAGATAACTATACGTTACATGATCTGAGCTATCGTTAGAGGAGAGACGAACCAGAGGTTACAAGCTCTGAACTATCGCAGATTGAGAAGATACCTATACGTTACATGATCTGAGCTGTCGTTAGAGGAGAGACGAACCAGAGGTTACAAGCTCTGAACTATCGCAGATTGAGAAGATAACTATACTTTACATAATCTGAGCTATCGAGAAATGAAAGAAGATCTATAGGTTTAATTATCTGAACAATTGGATAGTGAGAGAGTAGCTATATGTTACATGATCTGAGCTATCGTTAGAGGAGAGACGAAACAGAGGTTACAAGCTCTGAACTATCGCAAATTGAGAACATATCTATACGTTACATGATCTGAGCTATCGTTAGAGGAGAGACGAACCAGAGGTTACAAGCTCTGAACTATCGCAAATTGAGAAGATAACTATACGTTACATGATCTGAGCTATCGTTAGAGGAGAGACGAACCAGAGGTTACAAGCTCTGAGCTATCGCAGATTCAGAAGATAACTATACTTTACATAATCTGAGCTATCGAGAAATGAAAGAAGATCTATAGGTTTAATTATCTGAAAAATTGGATAGTGAGAGAGTAGCTATATGTTACATGATCTGAGCTATCGTTAGAGGAGAGACGAAACAGAGGTTACAAGCTCTGAACTATCGCAAAGTGAGAACATATCTATACGTTACATGATCTGAGCTATCGTTAGAGGAGAGATGAACCAGAGGTTACAAGCTCTGAACTATCGCAAATTGAGAAGATAACTATACATAACATGATCTGATCTATCGTTAGAGGAGAGATGAAACAGAGGTTACTAGCTCTGAACTATCGCAAATTGATAAGATAACTATACGTTACATGATCTGAGCTATCGTTAGAGGAGAGACGAAAGAGTGGTTACAAGCTCTGAACTATCGCAAATTAAGAAGATAACTATACGTTACATGATCTGAGCTATCGTTAGAGGAGAGACGAAACAGAGGTTACAAGCTCTGAACCATCGCAAATTGAGAAGATAACTGTACGTTACATGATCTGAGCTATCGTTAGAGGAGAGACGAAACAGAGGTTACAAGCTCTGTACTATCGCAAATTGAGAAGATAACTATACGTTACATGATCTGAGCTATCGTTAGAGGAGAGACGAAAGAGGGGTTCCAAGTTCTGAACTATCGTAAATTGAGAAGATGACTGTACGTTACATGATCTGAGCTATCGTTAGAGGAGAGACGAAATAGAGGTTACAAGCTCTGAACTATCGCAAATTGAGAAGATATCTATACGTTACATGATCTGAGCTATCGTTAGAGGAGAGGCGAAAGAGGGGTTACAAGCTCTGAACTATCGCAAATTGAGAAGATAACTATACGTTACATGATCTCAGCTATCGTAAGAGGAAAGACGAAAGAGGGGTTACAAGCTCTGAACTATCGCAAATTGAGAAGATAACTATACGTTACATGATCTGAGCTATCGTTAGAGGAGAGACGAACCAGAGGTTACAAGCTCTGAACTATCGCAAATTGAGAAGATAACTATACGTTACATGATCTGAGCTATCGTTAGAGGAGAGACGAAAGAGTGGTTACAAGCTCTGAACTATCGCAAATTGAGAAGATAACTATACGTTACATGATCTGAGCTATCGTTAGAGGAGAGACGAACCAGAGGTTACAAGCTCTGAACTATCGCAAATTGAGAAGATAACTATACGTTACATGATCTGAGCTATTGTTTGAGGAGAGACGAACCAGAGGTTACAAGCTCTGAACTATCGCAAATTAACAAGATATCTATACGTTACATGATCTGAGCTATCGTTAGAGGAGAGACGAAACAGACGTTACAAGTTCTAAACTATCGCAAATTGAGAAGATAACTATACGTTACATGATCTGAGCTATTGTTTGAGGAGAGACGAACCAGAGGTTACAAGTTCTAAACTATCGCAAATTGAGAAGATATCTATTCGTTACATGATCTGAGCTATCGTTAGAGGAGAGGCGAAAGAGGGGTTACAAGCTCTGAACTATCGCAAATTGAGAAGATAACTATACGTTACATGATCTCAGCTATCGTAAGAGGAGAGACGAAAGAGGGGTTACAAGCTCTGAACTATCGCAAATTGAAAAGTTAACTATACGTTACATGATCTGAGCTATCGTTAGAGGAGAGACGAACCAGAGGTTACAAGCTCTGAACTATCGCAAATTGAGAAGATAACTATACGTTACATGATCTGAGCTATCGTTAGAGGAGAGACGAAACAGAGGTTACAAGTTCTAAACTATCGCAAATTGAGAAGATAACTATACGTTACATGATCTGAGCTATCGTTAGAGGAGAGACGAAACAGACGTTACAAGCTCTGAACTATCGCAAATTGAGAAGATAACTATACGTTACATGATCTGAGCTATCGTTAGAGGAGAGACGAACCAGAGGTTACAAGCTCTGAACTATCGCAGATTGAGAAGATACCTATACGTTACATTATCTGAGCTGTCGTTAGAGGAGAGACGAACCAGAGGTTACAAGCTCTGAACTATCGCAGATTGAGAAGATAACTATACTTTACATAATCTGAGCTATCGAGAAATGAAAGAAGATCTATAGGTTTAATTATCTGAACAATTGGATAGTGAGAGAGTAGCTATATGTTACATGATCTGAGCTATCGTTAGAGGAGAGACGAAACAGAGGTTACAAGCTCTGAACTATCGCAAATTGAGAACATATCTATACGTTACATGATCTGAGCTATCGTTAGAGGAGAGACGAACCAGAGGTTACAAGCTCTGAACTATCGCAAATTGAGAAGATAACTATACGTTTTATGATCTGAGCTATCGTTAGAGGAGAGACGAACCAGAGGTTACAAGCTCTGAGCTATCGCAGATTGAGAAGATAACTATACTTTACATAATCTGAGCTATCGAAAAATGAAAGAAGATCTATAGGTTTAATTATCTGAACAATTGGATAGTGAGAGAGTAGCTATATGTTACATGATCTGAGCTATCGTTAGAGGAGAGACGAAACAGAGGTTACAAGCTCTGAACTATCGCAAAGTGAGAACATATCTATACGTTACATGATCTGTGCTATCGTTAGAGGAGAGACGAACCAGAGGTTACAAGCTCTGAACTATCGCAAATTGAGAAGATAACTATACATAACATGATCTGATCTATCGTTAGAGGAGAGATGAAACAGAGGTTACTAGCTCTGAACTATCGCAAATTGATAAGATAACTATACGTTACATGATCTGAGCTATCGTTAGAGGAGAGACGAAAGAGTGGTTACAAGCTCTGAACTATCGCAAATTAAGAAGATAACTATACGTTACATGATCTGAGCTATCGTTAGAGGAGAGACGAAACAGAGGTTACAAGCTCTGAACCATCGCAAATTGAGAAGATAACTGTACGTTACATGATCTGAGCTATCGTTAGAGGAGAGACGAAACAGAGGTTACAAGCTCTGTACTATCGCAAATTGAGAAGATAACTATACGTTACATGATCTGAGCTATCTTTAGAGGAGAGACGAAAGAGGGGTTCCAAGTTCTGAACTATCGTAAATTGAGAAGATGACTGTACGTTACATGATCTGAGCTATCGTTAGAGGAGAGACGAACCAGAGGTTACAAGCTCTGAACTATCGCAAATTGAGAACATATCTATACGTTACATGATCTGAGCTATCGTTAGAGGAGAGACGAACCGGAGGTAACAAGCTCTGAAGTATCGCAAATTGAGACGATAACTATACGTTACATGATCTGAGCTATCGTTAGAGGAGAGACGAAATAGAGGTTACAAGCTCTGAACTATCGCAAATTGAGAAGATAACTATACGTTACATGATCTCAGCTATCGTAAGAGGAGAGACGAAAGAGGGGTTACAAGCTCTGAACTATCGCAAATTGAGAAGATAACTATACGTTACATGATCTGAGCTATCGTTAGAGGAGAGACGAACCAGAGGTTACAAGCTCTGAACTATCGCAAATTAACAAGATATCTATACGTTACATGATCTGAGCTATCGTTAGAGGAGAGACGAAACAGACGTTACAAGTTCTAAACTATCGCAAATTGAGAAGATAACTATACGTCACATGATCTGAGCTATTGTTTGAGGAGAGACGAACCAGAGGTTACAAGTTCTAAACTATCGCAAATTGAGAAGATAACTATACGTTACATGATCTGAGCTATCGTTAGAGGAGAGACGAAACAGAGGTTACAAGTTCTAAACTATCGCAAATTGAGAAGATAACTATACGTTACATGATCTGAGCTATTGTTTGAGGAGAGACGAACCAGAGGTTACAAGCTCTGAACTATCACAAATTACCAAGATATCTATACGTTACATGATCTGAGCTGTCGTTAGAGGAGAGACGAAACAGACGTTACAAGCTCTGAACTATCGCAAATTGAGAAGATAACTATACGTTACATGATCTGAGCTATCGTTAGAGGAGAGACGAACTAGAGGTTACAAGCTCTGAACTATCGCAAATTGAGAACATATCAATACGTTACATGATCTGAGCTATCGTTAGAGGAGAGACGAACCAGAGGTTACAAGCTCTGAACTATCGCAAATTGAGAACATATCTATACGTTACATGATCTGAGCTATCGTTAGAGGAGAGACGAACCGGAGGTAACAAGCTCTGAAGTATCGCAAATTGAGACGATAACTATACGTTACATTTTCTGAGCTATCGTTAGAGGAGAGACGAAAGAGAGGTTACAAGCTCTGAACTATCGCAAAATGAGAAGATATCTATACGTTACATGATCTGAGCTATCGTTAGAGAAGAGTCGAAAGAGGGGTTACAAGCTCTGAACTATCGCAAATTGAGAAGATAACTATACGTTACATGATCTCAGCTATCGTAAGAGGAGAGACGAAAGAGGGGTTACAAGCTCTGAACTATCGCAAATTGAGAAGATAACTATACGTTACATGATCTGAGCTATCGTTAGAGGAGAGACGAACCAGAGGTTACAAGCTCTGAACTATCGCAAATTGAGAAGATAACTATACGTTACATGATCTGAGCTATCGTTAGAGGAGAGACGAAACAGAGGTTACAAGTTCTAAACTATCGCTAATTGAGAAGATCACTATACGTTACATGATCTGAGCTATCGTTAGAGGAGAGACGAAACAGACGTTACAAGCTCTGAACTATCGCAAATTGAGAAGATAACTATACGTTACATGATCTGAGCTATCGTTAGAGGAGAGACGAACCAGAGGTTACAAGCTCTGAACTATCGCAAATTGTGAACATATCAATACGTTACATGATCTGAGCTATCGTTAGAGGAGAGACGAACCAGAGGTTACAAGCTCTGAACTATCGCAGATTGAGAAGATAACTATACTTTACATAATCTGAGCTATCGAGAAATGAAAGAAGATCTATAGGTTTAATTATCTGAACAATTGGATAGTGAGAGAGTAGCTATATGTTACATGATCTGAGCTATCGTTAGAGGAGAGACGAAACAGAGGTTACAAGCTCTGAACTATCGCAAATTGAGAACATATCTATACGTTCCATGATCTGAGCTATCGTTAGAGGAGAGACGAACCAGAGGTTACAAGCTCTGAACTATCGCAAATTGAGAAGATAACTATACGTTACATGATCTGAGCTATCGTTAGAGGAGAGACGAACCAGAGGTTACAAGCTCTGAACTATCGCAGATTGAGAAGATAACTATACTTTACATAATCTGAGCTTTCGAGAAATGAAAGAAGATCTATAGGTTTATTTATCTGAACAATTGGATAGTGAGAGAGTAGCTATATGTTAAATGATCTGAGCTATCGTTAGAGGAGAGACGAAACAGAGGTTACTAGCTCTGAACTATCGCAAATTGATAAGATAACTATACGTTACATGATCTGAGCTATCGTTAGAGGAGAGACGAAAGAGGGGTTACAAGCTCTGAACTATCTAAAATTAAGAAGATAACTATACGTTACATGATCTGAGCTATCGTTAGAGGAGAGACGAAACAGAGGTTACAAGCTCTGAACCATCGCAAATTGAGAAGATAACTGTACGTTACATGATCTGAGCTATCGTTAGAGGAGAGACGAACCAGAGGTTACAAGCTCTGAACTATCGCAAATTGAGAAGATATCTATACGTTACATGATCTGAGCTATCGTTAGAGGAGATACGAAACAGAGGTTACAAGTTCTGAACTATCGCAAATTAAGAAGATATCTATACGTTACATGATCTGAGCTATCGTTAGAGGAGAGGCGAAAGTGGGGTTACAAGCTCTGCTTTATCGCAAATTGAGAAGATAACTATACGTTACATGATCTGAGCTGTCGTTAGAGGAGAGACGAACCAGAGGTTACAAGCTCTGAACTATCGCAAATTGAGAAGATAACTATACGTTACATGATCTGAGCTATCGTTAGAGGAGAGACGAAAAAGAGGTTACAAGTTCTAAACTATCGCAAATTGAGAAGATAACTATACGTTACATGATCTGAGCTATCGTTAGAGGAGAGACGAAAGAGGGGTTACAAGCTCTGAACTATCGCAAATTGAGAAGATAACTATACGTTACATGATCTGAGCTATCGTTAGAGGAGAGACGAACCAGAGGTTACAAGCTCTGAACTATCGCAAATTGAGAAGATAACTATACGTTACATGATCTGAGCTATCGTTAGAGGAGAGACGAAAGAGTGGTTACAAGCTCTGAACTATCGCAAATTGAGAAGATAACTATACGTTACATGATCTGAGCTATCGTTAGAGGAGAGACGAACCAGAGGTTACAAGCTCTGAACTATCGCAAATTGAGAAGATAACTATACGTTACATGATCTGAGCTATTGTTTGAGGAGAGACGAACCAGAGGTTACAAGCTCTGAACTATCGCAAATTAACAAGATATCTATACGTTACATGATCTGAGCTATCGTTAGAGGAGAGACGAAACAGACGTTACAAGTTCTAAACTATCGCAAATTGAGAAGATAACTATACGTTACATAATCTGAGCTATTGTTTGAGGAGAGACGAACCAGAGGTTACAAGTTCTAAACTATCGCAAATTGAGAAGATATCTATTCGTTACATGATCTGAGCTATCGTTAGAGGAGAGGCGAAAGAGGGGTTACAAGCTCTGAACTATCGCAAATTGAGAAGATAACTATACGTTACATGATCTGAGCTATCGTTAGAGGAGAGACGAAACAGAGGTTACAAGTTCTAAACTATCGCAAATTGAGAAGATAACTATACGTTACATGATCTGAGCTATCGTTAGAGGAGAGACGAAACAGAGGTTACAAGTTCTAAACTATCGCAAATTGAGAAGATAACTATACGTTACATGATCTGAGCTATCGTTAGAGGAGAGACGAAACAGACGTTACAAGCTCTGAACTATCGCAAATTGAGAAGATAACTATACGTTACATGATCTGAGCTATCGTTAGAGGAGAGACGAACCAGAGGTTACAAGCTCTGAACTATCGCAGATTGAGAAGATACCTATACGTTACATGATCTGAGCTGTCGTTAGAGGAGAGACGAACCAGAGGTTACAAGCTCTGAACTATCGCAGATTGAGAAGATAACTATACTTTACATAATCTGAGCTATCGAGAAATGAAAGAAGATCTATAGGTTTAATTATCTGAACAATTGGATAGTGAGAGAGTAGCTATATGTTACATGATCTGAGCTATCGTTAGAGGAGAGACGAAACAGAGGTTACAAGCTCTGAACTATCGCAAATTGAGAACATATCTATACGTTACATGATCTGAGCTATCGTTAGAGGAGAGACGAACCAGAGGTTACAAGCTCTGAACTATCGCAAATTGAGAAGATAACTATACGTTTTATGATCTGAGCTATCGTTAGAGGAGAGACGAACCAGAGGTTACAAGCTCTGAGCTATCGCAGATTGAGAAGATAACTATACTTTACATAATCTGAGCTATCGAAAAATGAAAGAAGATCTATAGGTTTAATTATCTGAACAATTGGATAGTGAGAGAGTAGCTATATGTTACATGATCTGAGCTATCGTTAGAGGAGAGACGAAACAGAGGTTACAAGCTCTGAACTATCGCAAAGTGAGAACATATCTATACGTTACATGATCTGTGCTATCGTTAGAGGAGAGACGAACCAGAGGTTACAAGCTCTGAACTATCGCAAATTGAGAAGATAACTATACATAACATGATCTGATCTATCGTTAGAGGAGAGATGAAACAGAGGTTACTAGCTCTGAACTATCGCAAATTGATAAGATAACTATACGTTACATGATCTGAGCTATCGTTAGAGGAGAGACGAAAGAGTGGTTACAAGCTCTGAACTATCGCAAATTAAGAAGATAACTATACGTTACATGATCTGAGCTATCGTTAGAGGAGAGACGAAACAGAGGTTACAAGCTCTGAACCATCGCAAATTGAGAAGATAACTGTACGTTACATGATCTGAGCTATCGTTAGAGGAGAGACGAAACAGAGGTTACAAGCTCTGTACTATCGCAAATTGAGAAGATAACTATACGTTACATGATCTGAGCTATCTTTAGAGGAGAGACGAAAGAGGGGTTCCAAGTTCTGAACTATCGTAAATTGAGAAGATGACTGTACGTTACATGATCTGAGCTATCGTTAGAGGAGAGACGAACCAGAGGTTACAAGCTCTGAACTATCGCAAATTGAGAACATATCTATACGTTACATGATCTGAGCTATCGTTAGAGGAGAGACGAACCGGAGGTAACAAGCTCTGAAGTATCGCAAATTGAGACGATAACTATACGTTACATGATCTGAGCTATCGTTAGAGGAGAGACGAAATAGAGGTTACAAGCTCTGAACTATCGCAAATTGAGAAGATATCTATACGTTACATGATCTGAGCTATCGTTAGAGGAGAGGCGAAAGAGGGGTTACAAGCTCTGAACTATCGCAAATTGAGAAGATAACTATACGTTACATGATCTGAGCTATCGTTAGAGGAGAGACGAACCAGAGGTTACAAGCTCTGAACTATCGCAAATTAACAAGATATCTATACGTTACATGATCTGAGCTATCGTTAGAGGAGAGACGAAACAGACGTTACAAGTTCTAAACTATCGCAAATTGAGAAGATAACTATACGTCACATGATCTGATCTATTGTTTGAGGAGAGACGAACCAGAGGTTACAAGTTCTAAACTATCGCAAATTGAGAAGATAACTATACGTTACATGATCTGAGCTATCGTTAGAGGAGAGACGAAACAGAGGTTACAAGTTCTAAACTATCGCAAATTGAGAAGATAACTATACGTTACATGATCTGAGCTATTGTTTGAGGAGAGACGAACCAGAGGTTACAAGCTCTGAACTATCACAAATTACCAAGATATCTATACGTTACATGATCTGAGCTGTCGTTAGAGGAGAGACGAAACAGACGTTACAAGCTCTGAACTATCGCAAATTGAGAAGATAACTATACGTTACATGATCTGAGCTATCGTTAGAGGAGAGACGAACTAGAGGTTACAAGCTCTGAACTATCGCAAATTGAGAACATATCAATACGTTACATGATCTGAGCTATCGTTAGAGGAGAGACGAACCAGAGGTTACAAGCTCTGAACTATCGCAAATTGAGAACATATCTATACGTTACATGATCTGAGCTATCGTTAGAGGAGAGACGAACCGGAGGTAACAAGCTCTGAAGTATCGCAAATTGAGACGATAACTATACGTTACATTTTCTGAGCTATCGTTAGAGGAGAGACGAAAGAGAGGTTACAAGCTCTGAACTATCGCAAAATGAGAAGATATCTATACGTTACATGATCTGAGCTATCGTTAGAGAAGAGTCGAAAGAGGGGTTACAAGCTCTGAACTATCGCAAATTGAGAAGATAACTATACGTTACATGATCTCAGCTATCGTAAGAGGAGAGACGAAAGAGGGGTTACAAGCTCTGAACTATCGCAAATTGAGAAGATAACTATACGTTACATGATCTGAGCTATCGTTAGAGGAGAGACGAACCAGAGGTTACAAGCTCTGAACTATCGCAAATTGAGAAGATAACTATACGTTACATGATCTGAGCTATCGTTAGAGGAGAGACGAAACAGAGGTTACAAGTTCTAAACTATCGCTAATTGAGAAGATAACTATACGTTACATGATCTGAGCTATCGTTAGAGGAGAGACGAAACAGACGTTACAAGCTCTGAACTATCGCAAATTGAGAAGATAACTATACGTTACATGATCTGAGCTATCGTTAGAGGAGAGACGAACCAGAGGTTACAAGCTCTGAACTATCGCAAATTGTGAACATATCAATACGTTACATGATCTGAGCTATCGTTAGAGGAGAGACGAACCAGAGGTTACAAGCTCTGAACTATCGCAGATTGAGAAGATAACTATACTTTACATAATCTGAGCTATCGAGAAATGAAAGAAGATCTATAGGTTTAATTATCTGAACAATTGGATAGTGAGAGAGTAGCTATATGTTACATGATCTGAGCTATCGTTAGAGGAGAGACGAAACAGAGGTTACAAGCTCTGAACTATCGCAAATTGAGAACATATCTATACGTTACATGATCTGAGCTATCGTTAGAGGAGAGACGAACCAGAGGTTACAAGCTCTGAACTATCGCAAATTGAGAAGATAACTATACGTTACATGATCTGAGCTATCGTTAGAGGAGAGACGAACCAGAGGTTACAAGCTCTGAACTATCGCAGATTGAGAAGATAACTATACTTTACATAATCTGAGCTTTCGAGAAATGAAAGAAGATCTATAGGTTTATTTATCTGAACAATTGGATAGTGAGAGAGTAGCTATATGTTACATGATCTGAGCTATCGTTAGAGGAGAGACGAAACAGAGGTTACTAGCTCTGAACTATCGCAAATTGATAAGATAACTATACGTTACATGATCTGAGCTATCGTTAGAGGAGAGACGAAAGAGGGGTTACAAGCTCTGAACTATCTAAAATTAAGAAGATAACTATACGTTACATGATCTGAGCTATCGTTAGAGGAGAGACGAAACAGAGGTTACAAGCTCTGAACCATCGCAAATTGAGAAGATAACTGTACGTTACATGATCTGAGCTATCGTTAGAGGAGAGACGAACCAGAGGTTACAAGCTCTGAACTATCGCAAATTGAGAAGATATCTATACGTTACATGATCTGAGCTATCGTTAGAGGAGATACGAAACAGAGGTTACAAGTTCTGAACTATCGCAAATTAAGAAGATATCTATACGTTACATGATCTGAGCTATCGTTAGAGGAGAGGCGAAAGTGGGGTTACAAGCTCTGCTTTATCGCAAATTGAGAAGATAACTATACGTTACATGATCTGAGCTGTCGTTAGAGGAGAGACGAACCAGAGGTTACAAGCTCTGAACTATCGCAAATTGAGAAGATAACTATACGTTACATGATCTGAGCTATCGTTAGAGGAGAGACGAAAAACAGGTTACAAGTTCTAAACTATCGCAAATTGAGAAGATAACTATACGTTACATGATCTGAGCTATCGTTAGAGGAGAGACGAAACAGAGGTTACAAGCTCTTAACTATCGCAAATTGAGAAGATAACTATACGTTACATGATCTGAGCTATCGTTAGAGGAGATACGAACCAGAGGTTACAAGCTCTGAACTATTGCAAATTGAGAAGATGACTATACGTTACATGATCTGAGCTATAGAGTAATGAAAGAAGAACTATAGGTTAAATTATATGAGCTATTGGGTAGTGAGAGAATAACTATAGGTTACATGATCAGAACTATCATTAAAGGAGAGACGAATTAGAGGTTACATGGTTTTAACTATAGCAAATTGAGAAAATAACTATACGTTACATGATCTGAGCTATCGTTAGAGAAGAGACGAACCAGAGGTTACAAGCTCTGAACTATCGCAAATTGAGATGATAACTATACGTTACATGATCTGAGCTATCGAGAAATGAAAGAAGAACTATAGGTTAAATTATATGAGCTATTGGGTAGTGAGAGAATAACTATAGGTTACATGATCAGAACTATCATTAAAGGAGAGACGAATTAGAGGTTACATGGTTTTAACTATAGCAAATTGAGAAAATAACTATACGTTACATGATCTGAGCTATCGTTAGAGAAGAGACGAACCAGAGGTTACAAGCTCTGAACTATCGCAAATTGAGAAGATAACTATAAGTTACATGATCTGTGCTATCGATAGGGGAGAAACGAACCAGAGGTTACAAGCTCTGAACTATCGCAAATTGAGAAAATAACTATAGGTTACATGGTCTGAGCTATCGTTAGAGGAGAGACGAAACAGAGGTTACAAGCTTGAACTATCGCAAATTGAGAAGATAACTATACGTTACATGATCTGAGCTATCGTTAGAGGAGAGACGAACCAGAGGTTACAAGCTCTGAACTATCGCAGATTGAGAAGACAACTATACTTTACATAATCTGAGCTATCGAGAAATGACAGAAGATCTATAGGTTTAATTATCTGAAAAATTGGATAGTGAGAGAGTAGCTATATGTTACATTTTCTGAGCTATCGTTAGAGGAGAGACGAACCAGAGGTTACAAGCTCTGAACTATCGCAGATTGAGAAGATAACTATACTTTACATAATCTGAGCTATCGAGAAATGAAAGAAGATCTATAGGTTTAATTATCTGAACAATTGGATAGTGAGAGAGTAGCTATATGTTACATGATCTGAGCTATCGTTAGAGGAGAGACGAAACAGAGGTTAGAAATTCTGAACTATCGCAAACTGAGAAGATATCTATACGTAACATGATCTGAGCTATCGTTAGAGGAGATACGAAACAGAGGTTACAAGCTCTGAACTATCGCAAATTAAGAAGATGTCTATACGTTACATGATCTGAGCTATCGTTAGAGGAGATACGAAACAGAGGTTACAAGCTCTGAACTATCACAAATTAAGAAGATATCTATACGTTACATGATCTGAGCTATCGTTAGAGGAGAGGCGAAAGAGGGGTTACAAGCTCTGATTTATCGCAAATTGAGAAGATAACTATACGTTACATGATCTGAGCTATCGTTAGAGGAGAGACGAACCAGAGGTTACAAGCTCTGAACTATCGCAAATTGAGAAGATAACTATACGTTACATGATCTGAGCTATCGTTAGAGGAGAGACGAAACAGAGGTTACAAGCTCTTAACTATCGCAAATTGAGAAGATAACTATACGTTACATGATCTGAGCTATCATTAAAGGAGAAACGAATTAGAGGTTACAAACTCTGAACTATCGCAAATTGAGATGATAACTATACGTTACATGATCTGAGCTATAGAGTAATGAAAGAAGAACTATAGGTTAAATTATCTGAACAATTGGATAGTGAGAGAGTAACTATATGTTACATTATCGGAACTATCATTAAAGGAGAGACGAATTAGAGGTTACATGGTTTTAACTATAGCAAATTGAGAAGATAACTGTACGTTACATGATCTGAGCTATCGTTAGAGGAGAGACGAACCAGAGGTTACAAGCTCTGAACTATCGCAAATTGAGAAGATATCTATACGTTACATGATCTGAGCTATCGTTAGAGGAGATACAAAACAGAGGTTACAAGCTCTGAACTATCGCAAATTAAGAAGATATCTATACGTTACATGATCTGAGCTATCGTTAGAGGAGAGGCGAAAGAGGGGTTACAAGCTCTGATTTATCGCAAATTGAGAAGATAACTATACGTTACATGATCTGAGCTATCGTTAGAGAAGAGACGAAACAGAGGTTACAAGTTCTAAACTATCGCAAATTGAGAAGATAACTATACGTTACATGATCTGAGCTATCGTTAGAGGAGAGACGAAACAGAGGTTACAAGCTCTGAACTATCGCAAATTGAGAACATATCTATACGTTACATGATCTGAGTTATCGTTAGAGGAGAGACGAACCGGAGGTAACAAGCTCTGAACTATCGCAAATTGAGAAGATAACTATACGTTACATGATCTGAGCTGTCGTCCGAGGAGAGACGGAAGAGGGGTTACAAGCTCTGAACTATCGCAAATTGAGAAGATAACTATACGTTACATGATCTGAGCTATCGTTAGAGGAGTGACGAAACAGACGTTACAAGCTCTGAACTATCGCAAATTGAGAAGATAACTATACGTTACATGATCTGAGCTATCGTTAGAGGAGAGATGAAACAGAGGTTACTAGCTCTGAACTATCGCAAATTGATAAGATAACTATACGTTACATGATCTGAGCTATCGTTAGAGGAGAGACGAAAGAGGGGTTACAAGCTCTGAACTATCTCAAATTAAGAAGATAACTATACGTTACATGATCTGAGCTATCGTTAAAGGAGAGACGAAACAGTGGTTACAAGCTCTGAACAATCGCAAATTGAGAAGATAACTGTACGTTACATGATCTGAGCTATCGTTAGAGGAGAGACGAAAGAGGGGTTACAAGCTCTGAACTATCGCAAACTGAGAAGATAACTGTACGTTACATGATCTGAGCTATCGTTAGAGGAGAGTCGAAAGAGGGGTTAAAAGCTCTGAACTATCGCAAATTGAGAAAATAACTATACGTTACATGATCTGAGCTATGGTTAGAGGAGAGACGAACCAGAGGTTACAAGCTCTGAACTATCGCAAATTAACAAGATATCTATACATTACATAATCTGAGCTATCGTTAGAGGAGAGGCGAAAGAGGGGTTACAAGCTCTGAACTATCGCAAATTTAGAAGATAACTATACGTTACATGATCTGAGCTATCGTTAAAGGAGAGATGAAACAGAGGTTACAAGCTCTGAACTATCGCAAATTGAGAAGATAACTATACGTTACATGATCTGAGCTATCGTTAGAGGAGAGACGAAAGAGGGGTTACAAGCTCTGAACTATCGTAAATTGAGAAGAAAACTGTACGTTACATGATCTGAGCTATCGTTAGAGGAGAGACGAACCAGAGGTTACAAGCTCTAAACAATCGCAAATTGAGAACATATCTATACGTTACATGATCTGAGCTATCGTTAGAGGAGAGACGAACCGGAGGTAACAAGCTCTGAACTATCGCAAATTGAGAAGATACCTATACGTTACATGATCTGAGCTATCGTTCGAGGAGAAACGAAACAGAGGTTACAAGCTCTGAACTAACGCAAATTGAGAAGATAACTATACGTTACATGATCTGAGCTATCGTTAGAGGAGAGATGAAACAGAGGTTACAAGCTCTGAACTATCGCAAATTGAGAAGATAACTATACGTTACATGATCTGAGCTATCTTTAGAGGAGAGACGGAAGAGGGGTTACAAGCTCTGAACTATCGCAAATTGAGAAGATAACTGTACGTTACATGATCTGAACTAACGTTAGAGGAGAGACGAAACAGAGGTTACAAGCTCTGAACTATCGCAAATTGAGATGATATCTATACGTTACATGATCTGAGCTATCGTTAGAGGCGAGACGAAACAGAGGTTACAAACTCTGATATATCGCAAATTGAGAAGATAACTATACGTTACATGATCTGAGCTATCGTTAGAGAAGAGACGAAAGAGGGGTTACCAGCTCTGAACTATCGCAAATTAAGAAGATAACAATACGTTACATGATCTGAGCTATCGTTAGAGGAGAGATGAATCAGAGGGGTTACAAGCTCTGAACTATCGCAAATTGAGGAGATAACTGTACGTTACATGATCTGATTTATCGTTAGAGGAGAGATGAAACAGAGGTTACAACTCTTAACTATCGCAAATTGAGAAGATAACTCTTCGTTACATAATCTGAGCTATCGTTAGAGGAGAGACGAACCAGAGGTTACAAGCTCTGAACTATCGCAAATTGAGAAGATTACTATACGTTACATGACTGAGCTATCGTTAGAGGAGAGACGAAAAAGGGGTTACAAGCTTTGAACTATCGCAAATTGAGAAGATAACTATACGTTACATGATCTGAGCTATCGTTAAAGGAGAGACGAAACAGAGGTTACAAGCTCTGAACTATCGCAAATTGAGAAGATAACTATACGTTACATGATCTGAGCTATCTTTAGAGGAGAGACGGAAGAGGGGTTACAAGCTCTGAACTATCGCAAATTGAGAAGATAACTGTACGTTACATGATCTGAACTATCGTTAGAGGAGAGACGAAACAGAGGTTACAAGCTCTGAAATATCGCAAATTGAGATGATATCTATACGTTACATGATCTGAGCTATCTTTAGAGAAGAGACGAAAGAGGGGTTACCAGCTCTGAACTATCGCAAATTAAGAAGATAACTCCACTTTACATGATCTGAGCTATCGCTAGAGGAGAGACGAAACAGAGGTTACAAGCTCTGAACCATCGCAAATTGTGAAGATAACAATACGTTACATGATCTGAGCTATCGTTAGAGGAGAGACGAATCAGAGGTAACAAGCTCTGAACCATCACAAATTGAGAAGATAACAATACGTTACATGATATGAGCTATCGTTAGAGGGGAGACGAAAGAGGGGTTACAAGCGCTGAACTATCGCAAATTGAGAAGATAACTATTCGTTACATGATATGAGCTATCGTTAGAGGAGAGTCGAAAGAGGGGTTACAAGCTCTGAACTATCGCAAATAGAGAAGATAACTGTACGTTACATGATCGGAGCTATCGTTAGAGGAGAGTCGAAACAGGGGTTACAAGATCTAAACAATCGCAAATTGAGAAGATAACTATACGTCACATGATCTGAGCTATCGTTAGAGGAGAGACGAAAGAGTGGTTACAAGCTCTGAACTATTGAAAATTGAGAAGATAACTATACGTTACATTATCTGAGCTATCGATAGAGGAGAGGCGAAACAGAGGTTACAAGCTCTGAACTATCGCAAATTGAGAAGATAACTATACGTTACATGATCTGAGCTATCGTTAGAGGAGAGACGAAACAGAGGTTACAAGCTCTGAACTATCGCAAATTAACAAGATATCTATACATTACATGATCTGAGCTATCGTTAGAGGAGGGGCGAAAGAGGGGTTACAAGCTCTGAACTATCGCAAATTTAGAAGATAACTATACGTTACATGATCTGAGCTATCGTTAAAGGAGAGATGAAACAAAGGTTACAAGCTCTGAACAATCGCAAATTGAGAAGATAACTATACGTTACATGATCTGAGCTATCGTTAGAGGAGAGACGAAAGAGGGGTTACAAGCTCTGAACTATCGCAAATTTAGAAGATAACTATACGTTACATGATCTGAGCTATCGTTAAAGGACAGATGAAACAGAGGTTACAAGCTCTGAACAATCGCAAATTGAGAAGATAACTATACGTTACATGATCTGAGCTATCGTTAGAGGAGAGACGAAAGAGGGGTTACAAGCTCTGATCTATCGTAAATTGAGAAGAAAACTGTACGTTACATGATCTGAGCTATCGTTAGAGGAGAGACGAACCAGAGGTTACAAGCTCTGAACAATCGCAAATTGAGAAGATAACTATACGTTACATGATCTGAGCTATCGTTAGAGGAGAAACGGAAGAGGGGTTACAAGCTCTGAACTATCGCAAATTGAGAAGATAACTGTACGTTACATGATCTGAGCTATCGTTAGAGGAGAGACGAAACAGAGGTTACAAGCTCTGAACTATCGCAAATTGAGATGATATCTATACGTTACATGATCTGAGCTATCGTTAGAGGCGAGACGAAACAGAGGTTACAAGCTCTGAAATATCGCAAATTGAGAAGATAACTATACGTTACATGATCTGAGCTATCGTTAGAGAAGAGACGAAAGAGGGGTTACCAGATCTGAACTATCGCAAATTAAGAAGATAACTCCACGTTACATGATCTGAGCTATCTTTAGAGGAGAGACGAAACAGAGGTTACAAGCTCTGAACCATCGGAAATTGAGAAGATAACAATACTTTAAATGATCTGAGCTATCGTTAGAGGAGAGACGAATCAGAGGGGTTACAAGCTCTGAACTATCGCAAATTGAGAAGATAACTGTACGTTACATGATCTGATTTATCGTTAGAGGAGAGATGAAACAGAGGTACAAGCTCTGAACTATCGCAAATTGAGAAGATAACTATTCGTTACATAATCTGAGCTATCGTTAGAGGACAGACGAACCAGAGGTTACAAGCTCTGAACTATCGCAAATTGAGAAGATTACTATACGTTACATGACTGAGCTATCGTTAGAGGAGAGACGGAAGAGGGGTTACAAGCTCTGAACTATCGCAAATTGAGAAGATAACTATACGATACATGATCTGAGCTATCGTTAGAGGAGAGACGAAAGAGGGGTTACAAGCTCTGAACTATCGTAAATTGAGAAGAAAACTGTACGTTACATGATCTGAGCTATCGTTAGAGGAGAGACGAACCAGAGGTTACAAGCTCTGAACAATCGCAAATTGAGAACAAATCTATACGTTACATGATCTGAGCTATCGTTCGAGGAGAGACGAAACAGAGGTTACAAGCTCTGAACTAACGCAAATTGAGAATATAAATATACGTTACATGATCTGAGCTATCTTTAGAGGAGAGACGGAAGAGGGGTTACAAGCTCTGAACTATCGCAAATTGAGAAGATAACTGTACGTTACATGATCTGAGCTATCGTTAGAGGAGAGACGAAACAGAGGTTACAAGCTCTGAACTATCGCAAATTGAGATGATATCTATACGTTACATGATCTTAGCTATCGTTAGAGGCGAGACGAAACAGAGGTTACAAGCTCTGAAATATCGCAAATTGAGAAGATAACTATACGTTACATGATCTGAGCTATCGTTAGAGAAGAGACGAAAGAGGGGTTACCAGCTCTGAACTATCGCAAATTAAGAAGATAACTCCACGTTACATGATCTGAGCTATCGTTAGAGGAGAGATGAAACAGAGGTTACAAGCTCTGAACCATCGCAAATTGAGAAGATAACAATACGTTACATGATCTGAGCTATCGTTATAGGAGAGACGAATCAGAGGGGTTACAAGCTCTGAACTATCGCAAATTGAGAAGATAACTGTACGTTACATGATCTGATTTATCGTTAGAGGAGAGATGAAACAGAGGTTACAAACTCTGAACTATCGCAAATTGACAAGATAACTATTCGTTACATAATCTGAGCTATCGTTAGAGGAGAGACGAACCAGAGGTTACAAGCTCTGAACTATCGCAAATTGAGAAGATTACTATACGTTACATGACTGAGCTATCGTTAGAGGAGAGACGAAACAGAGGTTACAAGCTCTGAACTATCGCAAATTGAGAAGATAACTATACGTTACATGATCTGAGCTATCTTTAGAGGAGAGACGGAAGAGGGGTTACAAGCTCTGAACTATCGCAAATTGAGAAGATAACTGTACGTTACATGATCTGAGCTATCGTTAGAGGAGAGACGAACCAGAGGTTACAAGCTCTGAACTATCGCAAATTCAGATGATATCTATACGTTACATGATCTGAGCTATCGTTAGAGGAGAGACGAAACAGAGGTTACAAGCTCTGAAATATCGCAAATTGAGAAGATAACTATACGTTACATGATCTGAGCTATCTTTAGAGAAGAGACGAAAGAGGGGTTACCAGCTCTGAACTATCGCAAATTAAGAAGATAACTCCACGTTACATGATCTGAGCTATCGCTAGAGGAGAGACGAAACAGAGGTTACAAGCTCTGAACCATCGCAAATTGAGAAGATAACAATACGTTACATGATCTGAGCTATCGTTAGAGGAGAGACGAATCAGAGGTAACAAGCTCTGAACCATCACAAATTGAGAAGATAACTATACGTTACACGATCTGAGCTATCGTTAGAGGGGAGACGAAAGAGGGGTTACAAGCGCTGAACTATCGCAAATTGAGAAGATAACTATACGTTACATGATATGAGCTATCGTTAGAGGAGAGTCGAAAGAGGGGTTACAAGCTCTGAACTATCGCAAATTGAGAAGATAACTATACGTCACATGATCTGAGCTATGGTTAGAGGAGAGACGAAAGAGTGGTTACAAGCTCTGAACTATTGCAAATTGAGAAGATAACTATACGTTACATTATCTGAGCTATCGATAGAGGAGAGATGAAACAGAGCTTACAAGCTCTGAACTATCGAAAATTGAGAAGATAACTATACGGTACATGATCTGAGCTATCGTTAGAGGAGAGATGAAACAGAGGTTACAAGCTCTGAACTATCGCAAATTGAGAAGATAACTATTCGTTACATAATCTGAGCTATCGTTAGAGGAGAGACGAACCAGAGGTTACAAGCTCTGAACTATTGCAAATTGAGAAGATTACAATACGTTACATGACTGAGCTATCGTTAGAGGAGAGACGAAAAAGGGGTTACAAGCTTTGAACTATCGCAAATTGAGAAGATAACTATACGTTACATGATCTGAGCTATCGTTAAAGGAGAGACGAAACAGAGGTTACAAGCTCTGAACTATCGCAAATTGAGAAGATAACTATACGTTACATGATCTGAGCTATCTTTAGAGGAGAGACGGAAGAAGGGTTACAAGCTCTGAACTATCGCAAATTGAGAAGATAACTGTACGTTACATGATCTGAGCTATCGTTAGAGGAGAGACGAACCAGAGGTTACAAGCTCTGAACTATCGCAAATTGAGATGATATCTATACGTTACATGATCTGAGCTATCGTTAGAGGAGAGACGAAACAGAGGTTACAAGCTCTGAAAAATCGCAAATTGAGAAGATAACTATACGTTACATGATCTGAGCTATCGTTAGAGAAGAGGCGAAAGAGGGGTTACCAGCTCTGAACTATCGCAAATTAAGAAGATAACTCCACGTTACATGATATGAGCTATCGTTAGAGGGGAGACGAAAGAGGGGTTACAAGCGCTGAACTATCGCAAATTGAGAAGATAACTGTACGTTACATGATATGAGCTATCGTTAGAGGAGAGTCGAAAGAGGGGTTACAAGCTCTGAACTATCGCAAATTGAGAAGATAACTGTACGTTACATGATCTGAGCTATCGTTAGAGGAGAGTCGAAACAGGGGTTACAAGCTCTAAACAATCGCAAATTGAGAAGATAACTATACGTCACATGATCTGAGCTATCGTTAGAGGAGAGACGAAAGAGTGGTTACAAGCTCTGAACTATTGCAAATTGAGTAGATAACTATACGTTACATTATCTGAGCTATCGATAGAGGAGAGGCGAAACAGAGGTTACAAGCTCTGAACTATCGCAAATTGAGAAGATAACTATACGTTACATGATCTGAGCTATCGTTAGAGGAGAGACGAAACAGAGGTTACAAGCTCTGAACTATCACAAATTAACAAGATATCTATACATTACATGATCTGAGCTATCGTTAGAGGAGAGGCGAAAGAGGGGTTACAAGCTCTGAACTATTGCAAATTTAGAAGATAACTATACGTTACATGATCTGAGCTATCGTTAGAGGAGAGACGAAAGAGGGGTTACAAGCTCTGAACTATCGTAAATTGTGAAGAAAACTGTACGTTACATGATCTGAGCTATCGTTAGAGGAGAGACGAACCAGAGGTTACAAGCTCTGAACAATAGCAAATTGAGAACATATCTATACGTTACATGATCTGAGCTATCGTTAGAGGAGAGACGAACCGGAGGTAACAAGCTCTGAACTATCGCAAATTGAGAAGATACCTATACGTTACATGATCTGAGCTATCGTTCGAGGAGAGACGAAACAGAGGTTACAAGCTCTGAACTAACGCAAATTGAGAAGATAACTATACGTTACATGATCTGAGCTATCGTTAGAGGAGACATGAAACAGAGGTTACAAGCTCTGAACTATCGCAAATTGAGAAGATAACTATACGTTACATGATCTGAGCTATCTTTAGAGGAGAGACGGAAGAAGGTTTAAAAGCTCTGAACTATCGCAAATTGAGAAGATAACTGTACGTTACATGATCTGAGCTATCGTTAGAGGAGAGACGAAACAGAGGTTACAAGCTCTGAACTATCGCAAATTGAGATGATATCTATACGTTACATGATCTGAGCTATCGTTAGAGGCGAGACGAAACAGAGGTTACAAGCTCTGAAATATCGCAAATTGAGAAGATATCTATACGTTACATGATCTGAGCTATCGTTAGAGAAGAGACGAAAGAGGGGTTACCAGCTCTGAACTATCGCAAATTAAGAAGATAACTCCACGTTACATGATCTGAGCTATCGTTAGAGGAGAGACGAAACAGAGGTTACAAGCTCTGAACCATCGCAAATTGAGAAGATAACAATACGTTACATGATCTGAGCTATCGTTAGAGGAGAGACGAATCAGAGGGGTTACAAGCTCTGAACTATCGCAAATTGAGAAGATAACTGTACGTTACATGATCTGAGCTATCGTTAGAGGAGAGACGAACCAGAGGTTACAAGCTCTGAACTATCGCAAATTGAGATGATATCTATACGTTACATGATCTGAGCTATCGTTAGAAGAGAGACGAAACAAAGGTTACAAGCTCTGAAATATCGCAAATTGAGAAGATAACTGTACGTTACATGATCTGGGCTATCGTTAGAGGAGAGACGAAAGAGGGGTTACAAGCTCTGAACTATCGCAAATTGAGAAGATAACTGTACGTTACATGATCTGAGCTATCGTTAGAGGAGAGATGAAACAGAGGTTACAAGCTCTGAACTATCGCAAATTGAGAAGATAACTATTCGTTACATAATCTGAGCTATCGTTAGAGGAGAGACGAACCAGAGGTTACAAGCTCTGAACTATCGCAAATTGAGAAGATTACAATACGTTACATGACTGAGCTATCGTTAGAGGAGACACGAAAAAGGGGTTACAAGCTTTGAACTATCGCAAATTGAGAAGATAACTATACGTTACATGATCTGAGCTATCGTTAAAGGAGAGACGAAACAGAGATTACAAGCTCTGAACTATCGCAAATTGAGAAAATAACTATACGTTACATGATCTGAGCTATCTTTAGAGGAGAGACGGAAGAGGGGTTACAAGCTCTGAACTATCGCAAATTGAGAAGATAACTGTACGTTACATGATCTGAGCTATCGTTAGAGGAGAGACGAAACAGAGGTTACAAGCTCTGAACTATCGCAAATTGAGAAGATAACTATACGTTACATGATCTGAGCTATCTTTAGAGGAGAGACGGAAGAGGGGTTACCAGGTCTGAACTATCGCAAATTAAGAAGATAACTCCACGTTACATGATCTGAGCTATCGTTAGAGGAGAGACGAAACAGAGGTTACAAGCTCTGAACCATCGCAAATTGAGAAGATAACAATACGTTACATGATCTGAGCTATCGTTAGAGGAGAGACGAATCAGAGGGGTTACAAGCTCTGAACTATCGCAAATTGAGAAGATAACTGTACGTTACATGATCTGATTTATCGTTAGAGGAGAGATGAAACAGAGGTTACAAGCTCTGAACTATCGCAAATTGAGAAGATAACTATTCGTTACATAATCTGAGCTATCGTTAGAGGAGAGACGAACCAGAGGTTACAAGCTCTGAACTATCGCAAATTGAGAAGATTACTATACGTTACATGACTGAGCTATCGTTAGAGGAGAGACGAAAAAGGGGTTACAAGCTTTGAACTATCGCAAATTGAGAAGATAACTGTACGTTACATGATCTGAGCTATCGTTAGAGGAGAGACGAACCAGAGGTTACAAGCTCTGAACTATCGCAAATTGAGATTATATCTATACGTTACATGATCTGAGCTATCGTTAGAAGAGAGACGAAACAAAAGTTACAAGCTCTGAAATATCGCAAATTGAGAAGATAACTGTACGTTACATGATCTGGGCTATCGTTAGAGGAGAGACGAAAGAGGGGTTACAAGCTCTGAACTATCGCAAATTGAGAAGATAACTGTACGTTACATGATCTGAGCTATCGTTAGAGGAGAAATGAAACAGAGGTTACAAGCTCTGAACTATCGCAAATTGAGAAGATAACTATTCGTTACATAATCTCAGCTATCGTTAGAGGAGAGACGAACCAGAGGTTACAAGCTCTGAACTATCGCAAATTGAGAAGATTACAATACGTTACATGACTGAGCTATCGTTAGAGGAGACACGAAAAAGGGGTTACAAGCTTTGAACTATCGCAAATTGAGAAGATAACTATACGTTACATGATCTGAGCTATCGTTAAAGGAGAGACGAAACAGAGGTTACAAGCTCTGAACTATCGCAAATTGAGAAAATAACTATACGTTACATGATCTGAGCTATCTTTAGAGGAGAGACGCAAGAGGGGTTACAAGCTCTGAACTATCGCAAATTGAGAAGATAACTGTACGTTACATGATCTGAGCTATCGTTAGAGGAGAGACGAACCAGAGGTTACAAGCTCTGAACTATCGCAAATTGAGATGATATCTATACGTTACATGATCTGAGCTATCGTTAGAGGAGAGACGAAAGAGGGGTTACAAGCTCTGAACTATCGTAAATTGAGAAGAAAACTGTACGTTACATGATCTGAGCTATCGTTAGAGGAGAGACGAACCAGAGGTTACAAGCTCTGAACAATCGCAAATTGAGAACATATCTATACGTTACGTGATCTGAGCTATCGTTCGAGGAGAGACGAAACAGAGGTTACAAGCTCTGAACTAACGCAAATTGAGAAGATAACTATACGTTACATGATCTGAGCTATCGTTAGAGGAGAGATGAAACAGAGGTTACAAGCTCTGAACTATCGCAAATTGAGAAGATAACTATACGTTACATGATCTGAGCTATCTTTAGAGGAGAGACGGAAGAGGGGTTACAAGCTCTGAACTATCGCAAATTGAGAAGATAACTGTACGTTACATGATCTGAGCTATCTTTAGAGGAGAGGCGAAACAGAGGTTACAAGCTCTGAACTATCGCAAATTGAGATGATATCTATACGTTACATGATCTTAGCTATCGTTAGAGGCGAGACGAAACAGAGGTTACAAGCTCTGAAATATCGCAAATTGAGAAGACAACTATACGTTACATGATCTGAGCTATCGTTAGAGAAGAGACGAAAGAGGGGTTACCAGCTCTGAACTATCGCAAATTAAGAAGATAACTCCACGTTACATGATCTGAGCTATCGTTAGAGGAGAGACGAAACAGAGGTTACAAGCTCTGAACCATCGCAAATTGAGAAGATAACAATACGTTACATGATCTGAGCTATCGTTAGAGGAGAGACGAATCAGAGGGGTTACAAGCTCTGAACTATCGCAAATTGAGAAGATAACTGTACGTTACATGATCTGATTTATCGTTAGAGGAGAGATGAAACAGAGGTTACAAACTCTGAACTATCGCAAATTGAGAAGATAACTATTCGTTACATAATCTGAGCTATCGTTAGAGGAGAGACGAACCAGAGGTTACAAGCTCTGAACTATCGCAAATTGAGAAGATTACTATACGTTACATGACTGAGCTATCGTTAGAGGAGAGACGAAACAGAGGTTACAAGCTCTGAACTATCGCAAATTGAGAAGATAACTATACGTTACATGATCTGAGCTATCTTTAGAGGAGAGACGGAAGAGGGGTTACAAGCTCTGAACTATCGCAAATTGAGAAGATAACTGTACGTTACATGATCTGAGCTATCGTTAGAGGAGAGACGAACCAGACGTTACAAGCTCTGAACTATCGCAAATTGAGATGATATCTATACGTTACATGATCTGAGCTATCGTTAGAGGAGAGACGAAACAGAGGTTACAAGCTCTGAAATATCGCAAATTGAGAAGATAACTATACGTTACATGATCTGAGCTATCTTTAGAGAAGAGACGAAAGAGGGGTTACCAGCTCTGAACTATCGCAAATTAAGAAGATAACTCCACGTTACATGATCTGAGCTATCGCTAGAGGGGAGACGAAAGAGGGGTTACAAGCGCTGAACTATCGCAAATTGAGAAGATAACTATACGTTACATGATATGAGCTATCGTTAGAGGAGAGTCGAAAGAGGGGTTACAAGCTCTGAACTATCGCAAATTGAGAAGATAACTATACGTCACATGATCTGAGCTATGGTTAGAGGAGAGACGAAAGAGTGGTTACAAACTCTGAACTATTGCAAATTGAGAAGATAACTATACGTTACATTATCTGAGCTATCGATAGAGGAGAGACGAAACAGAGGTTACAAGCTCTGAACTATCGAAAATTGAGAAGATAACTATACGGTACATGATCTGAGCTATCGTTAGAGGAGAGACGAAACAGAGGTTTCAAGCTCCGAACCATCGCAAATTGAGAAGATAACTGTACGTTACATGATCGGAGCTATCGTTAGAGGAGAGACGAAAGAGGGGTTACAAGCTCTGAACTATCGCAAATTGAGAAGATAACTGTACGTTACATGATCTGAGCTATCGTTAGAGGAGAGATGAAACAGAGGTTACAAGCTCTGAACTATCGCAAATTGAGAAGATAACTATTCGTTACATAATCTGAGCTATCGTTAGAGGAGAGACGAACCAGAGGTTACAAGCTCTGAACTATCGCAAATTGAGAAGATTACAATACGTTACATGACTGAGCTATCGTTAGAGGAGAGACGAAAAAGGGGTTACAAGCTTTGAACTATCGCAAATTGAGAAGATAACTATACGTTACATGATCTGAGCTATCGTTAAAGGAGAGACGAAACAGAGGTTACAAGCTCTGAACTATCGCAAATTGAGAAGATAACTATACGTTACATGATCTGAGCTATCTTTAGAGGAGAGACGGAAGAAGGGTTACAAGCTCTGAACTATCGCAAATTGAGAAGATAACTGTACGTTACATGATCTGA
Source organism: Prosapia bicincta (assembly GCA_036971475.1). NCBI lineage: Eukaryota > Metazoa > Arthropoda > Insecta > Hemiptera > Cercopidae > Prosapia > Prosapia bicincta. Next base: position 125,536,764 of record JBAIZL010000004.1, read on the forward strand.
GCTATCGTTAGAGGAGAGACGAACCAGAGGTTACAAGCTCTGAACTATCGCAAATTGAGATGATATCTATACGTTACATGATCTGAGCTATCGTTAGAGGAGAGAGGAAACAGAGGTTACAAGCTCTGAAAAATCGCAAATTGAGAAGATAACTATACGTTACATGATCTGAGCTATCGTTAGAGAAGAGGCGAAAGAGGGGTTACCAGCTCTGAACTATCGCAAATTAAGAAGATATCTCCACGTTAAATGATCTGAGCTATCGTTAGAGGAGAGACGAAACAGAGGTTACAAGCTCTGAACCATCGCAAATTGAGAAGATAACAATACGTTACATGATATGAGCTATCGTTAGAGGGGAGACGAAAGAGGGGTTACAAGCGCTGAACTATCGCAAATTGAGAAGATAACTATACGTTACATGATATGAGCTATCGTTAGAGGAGAGTCGAAAGAGGGGTTACAAGCTCTGAACTATCGCAAATTGAGAAGATAACTGTACGTTACATGATCTGAGCTATCGTTAGAGGAGAGTCGAAACAGGGGTTACAAGCTCTAAACAATCGCAAATTGAGAAGATAACTATACGTCACATGATCTGAGCTATCGTTAGAGGAGAGACGAAAGAGTGGTTACAAGCTCTGAACTATTGCAAATTGAAAAGATAACTATACGTTACATTATCTGAGCTATCGATAGAGGAGAGGCGAAACAGAGGTTACAAGCTCTGAACTATCGCAAATTGAGAAGATAACTATACGTTACATGATCTGAGCTATCGTTAGAGGAGAGACGAAACAGAGGTTACAACCTCTGAACTATAGCAAATTAACAAGATATCTATACATTACATGATCTGAGCTATCGTTAGAGGAGAGGCGAAAGAGGGGTTACAAGCTCTGAACTATCGCAAATTTAGAAGATAACTATACGTTACATGATCTGAGCTATCGTTAAAGGAGAGATGAAACAGAGGTTACAAGCTCTGAACTATCGCAAATTGAGAAGACAACTATACGTTACATGATCTGAGCTATCTTTAGAGGAGAGACGGAAGAGGGGTTAAAAGCTCTGAACTATCGCAAGTTGAGAAGATAACTGTACGTTACATGATCTGAGCTATCGTTAGAGGAGAGACGAAACAGAGGTTACAAGCTCTGAACTATCGCAAATTGAGATGATATCTATACGTTACATGATCTGAGCTATCGTTAGAGGCGAGACGAAACAGAGGTTACAAGCTCTGAAATATCGCAAATTGAGAAGATATCTATACGTTACATGATCTGAGCTATCGTTAGAGAAGAGACGAAAGAGGGGTTATCAGCTCTGAACTATCGCAAATTAAGAAGATAGCTCCACGTTACATGATCTGAGCTATCGTTAGAGGAGAGACGAAACAGAGGTTACAAGCTCTGAACCATCGCAAATTGAGAAGATAACAATACGTTACATGATCTGAGCTATCGTTAGAGGAGAGACGAATCAGAGGGGTTACAAGCTCTGAACTATCGCAAATTGAGAAGATAACTGTACGTTACATGATCTGATTTATCGTTAGAGGAGAGATGAAACAGAGGGTACAAGCTCTGAACTATCGCAAATTGAGAAGATAACTATTCGTTACATAATCTGAGCTATCGTTAGAGGAGAGACGAACCAGAAATTACAAGCTCTGAACTATCGCAAATTGAGAAGATTACTATACGTTACATGACTGAGCTATCGTTAGAGGAGAGACGAAACAGAGGTTACAAGCTCTGAACTATCGCAAATTGAGAAGATAACTATACGTTACATGATCTGAGCTATCTTTAGAGGAGAGACGGAAGAGGGGTTACAAGCTCTGAACTATAGCAAATTGAGAAGATAACTGTACGTTACATGATCTGAGCTATCGTTAGAGGAGAGACGAACCAGAGGTTACAAGCTCTGAACTATCGCAAATTGAGATGATATGTATACGTTACATGATCTGAGCTATCGTTAGAGGAGAGACGAAACAGAGGTTACAAGCTCTGAAATATCGCAAATTGAGAATATAACTATACGTTACATGATCAGAGCTATCTTTAGAGAAGAGACGAAAGAGGGGTTACCAGCTCTGAACTATCGCAAATTAAGAAGATAACTCCACGTTACATGATCTGAGCTATTGCTAGAGGAGAGACGAAACAGAGGTTACAAGCTCTGAACCATCGCAAATTGAGAAGATAACAATACGTTACATGATCTGAGCTATCGTTAGAGGAGAGACGAATCAGAGGTAAGAAGCTCTGAACCATCACAAATTGAGAAGATAACTATACGTTACACGATCTGAGCTATCGTTAGAGGGGAGACGAAAGAGGGGTTACAAGCGCTGAACTATCGCAAATTGAAAAGATAACTATACGTTACATGATATGAGCTATCGTTAGAGGAGAGTCGAAAGAGGGGTTACAAGCTCTGAACTATCGCAAATTCAGAAGATAACTGTACGTTACATGATCTGAGCTATCGTTAGAGGAGAGTCGAAACAGGGGTTACAAGCTCTAAACTATCGCAAATTGAGAAGATAACTATACGTCACATGATCTGAGCTATGGTTAGAGGAGAGACAAAAGAGTGGTTACAAGCTCTGAACTATTGCAAATTGAGAAGATAACTATACGTTACATTATCTGAGCTATCGATAGAGGAGAGACGAACCAGAGGTTACAAGCTCTGAACTATCGAAAATTGAGAAGATAGCTATACGGTACATGATCTGAGCTATCGTTAGAGGAGAGACGAAACAGAGGTTTCAAGCTCTGAACCATCGCAAATTGAGAAGATAACTGTACGTTACATAATCTGAGCTATCGTTAGAGGAGAGACGAAAGAGGGGTTACAAGCTCTGAACTATCGCAAATTGAGGAGATAACTGTACGTTACATGATCTGAGCTATCGTTAGAGGAGAGATGAAACAGAGGTTACAAGCTCTGAACTGTCGCAAATTGAGAAGATAACTATTCGTTACATAATCTGAGCTATCGTTAGAGGAGAGACGAACCAGAGGTTACAAGCTCTGAACTATCGCAAATTGAGAAGATTACAATACGTTACATGACTGAGCTATCGTTAGAGGAGACACGAAAAAGGGGTTACAAGCTTTGAACTATCGCAAATTGAGAAGATTACTATACGTTACATGATCTGAGCTATCGTTAAAGGAGAGACGAAACAGAGGTTACAAGCTCTGAACTATCGCAAATTGAGAAGATAACTATACGTTACATGATCTGAGCTATCTTTAGAGGAGAGACGGAAGAGGGGTTACAAGCTCTGAACTATCGCAAATTGAGAAGATAACTGTACGTTACATGATCTGAGCTATCGTTAGAGGAGAGACGAACCAGAGGTTACAAGCTCTGAGCTATCGCAAATTGAGATGATATCTATACGTTACATGATCTGAGCTATCGTTAGAGGAGAGACGAAACAGAGGTTACAAGCTCTGAAAAATCGCAAATTGAGAAGATAACTATACGTTACATGATATGAGCTATCGTTAGAGGAGAGTCGAAAGATGGGTTACAAGCTCTGAACTATCGCATATTGAGAAGATAACTGTACGTTACATGATCTGAGCTATCGTTAGAGGAGAGTCGAAAGAGTGGTTATAAGCTCTGAACTATTGCAAATTGAGAAGATAACTATACGTTACATTATCCGAGCTATCGATAGAGGAGAGACGAAACAGAGGTTACAAGCTCTGAACTATCGCAAATTGAGAAGATAACTATACGGTACATGATCTGAGCTATCGTTAGAGGAGAGACGAAAGAGAGGTTACAAGTTCTGAACTAACGCAAATTGAGAAGATAACTATACGTTACATGATCTGAGCTATCGTTAGAGGAGAGATGAAACACAGGTTACAAGCTCTGAACTATCGCAAATTGAGAAGATAACTATACGTTACATGATCTGAGCTATCGTTAGAGGAGAGACGAAAGAGGGGTTACAAGCTCTGAACTATCGCAAATTAGGAAGATAACTATACGTTACATGATCTGAGATATCGTTAGAGGAGAGACGAAACAGAGGTTTCAAGCTCTGAACCATCGCAAATTGAGAAGATAACTGTACGTTACATGATCTGAGCTATCGCTAGAGGAGAGACGAAAGAGGGGTTACAAGCTCTGAACTATCGCAAATTGAGAAGATAACTGTACGTTACATGATCTGAGCTATCGTTAGAGGAGAGATGAAACAGAGGTTACAAGCTCTGAACTATCGCAAATTGAGAAGATAACTATTCGTTACATAATCTGAGCTATCGTTAGAGGAGAGACGAACCAGAGGTTACAAGCCCTGAACTATCGCAAATTGAGAAGATTACAATACGTTACATGACTGAGCTATCGTTAGAGGAGAGACGAAAAAGGGGTTACAAGCTTTGAACTATCGCAAATTGAGAAGATAACTATACGTTACATGATCTGAGCTATCGTTAAGGAGAGACGAAACAGAGGTTACAAGCTCTGAACTATCGCAAATTGAGAAGATAACTATACGTTACATGATCTGAGCTATCGTTAGAGGAGAAACGAAAGAGTGGATACAAGCTCTGAACTATTGCAAATTGAGAAGATGACTATACGTTACATTATCTGAGCTATCGATAGAGGAGAGGTGAAACAGAGGTTACAAGCTCTGAACTATCGCAAATTGAGAAGATTACAATACGTTACATGACTGAGCTATCGTTAGAGGAGAGACGAAAAAGGGGTTACAAGCTTTGAACTATCGAAAATTGAGAAGATAACTATACGTTACATGATCTGAGCTATCGTTAAGGAGAGACGTAACAGAGGTTACAAGCTCTGAACTATCGCAAATTGAGAAGATAACTATACGTTACATGATCTGAGCTATCTTTAGAGGAGAGACCGAAGAGGGGTTACAAGCTCTGAACTATCGCAAATTGAGAAGATAACTATACGTTACATGATATGAGCTATCGTTAGAGGAGAGTCGAAAGAGGGGTTACAAGCTCTGAACTATCGCAAATTGAGAAGATAACTGTACGTTAAATGATCTGAGCTATCGTTAGAGGAGAGTCGAAACAGGGGTTACAAGCTCTAAACAATCGCAAATTGAGATGATAACTATACGTCACATGATCTGAGCTATCGTTAGAGGAGAAACGAAAGAGTGGATACAAGCTCTGAAATATTGCAAATTGAGAAGATGACTATACGTTACATTATCTGAGCTATCGATAGAGGAGAGGCGAAACAGAGGTTACAAGCTCTGAACTATCGCAAATTGAGAAGATAACTATACGGTACATGATCTGAGCTATCGTTAGAGGAGAGACGAAATAGAGGTTACAAGTTTTGAACTAACGCAAATTGAGAAGATAACTATACGTTACATGATCTGAGCTATCGTTAGAGGAGAGATGAAACAGAGGTTACAAGCTCTGAACTATCGCAAATTGAGAAGATAACTATACGTTACATGATCTGAGCTATCGTTAGAGGAGAGACGAAAGAGGGGTTACAAGCTCTGAACTATCGCAAAGTAAGAAGATAACTATACGTTACATGATCTGAGCTATCGTTAGAGGAGAGACGAAACAGAGGTTTCAAGCTCTGAACCATCGCAAATTGAGAAGATAACTGTACGTTACATGATCTGAGCTATCGTTAGAGGAGAGATGAAAGAGGGGTTACAAGCTCTGAACTATCGCAAATTGAGAAGATAACTGTACGTTACATGATCTGAGCTATCGTTAAGGAGAGACGAAACAGAGGTTACAAGCTCTGAACTATCGCAAATTGAGAAGATAACTATTCGTTACATAATCTGAGCTATCGTTAGAGGAGAAACGAACCAGAGGTTACAAGCTCTGAACTATCGCAAATTGAGAAGATTACTATACGTTACATGACTGAGCTATCGTTAGGGGAGAGACGAAAAAGGGGTTACAAGCTTTGAACTATCGCAAATTGAGAAGATAACTATACGTTACATGATCTGAGCTATCGTTAAAGGAGAGATGAAACGGAGGTTACAAGCTCTGAACTATCGCAAATTGAGAAGATAACTATACGTTACATGATCTGAGCTATCTTTATAGGAGAGACGGAAGAGGGGTTACAAGCTCTGAACTATCGCAGATTGAGAAGATAACTGTACGTTACATGATCTGAGCTATCGTTAGAGGAGAGACGAACCAGAGGTTACAAGCTCTGAACTATCGCAAACTGAGATGATATCTATACGTTACATGATCTGAGCTATCGTTAGAGGAGTGACGAACCAGAGGTTACAAGTTCTGAACTATCGCAAATTGAGAAGATTACTATACGTTACATGACTGAGCTATCGTTAGAGGAGAGACGGAAGAGGGGTTACAAGCTCTGAACTATCGCAAATTGAGAAGATAACTATACGTTACATGATCTGAGCTATCTTTAGAGGAGAGACGGAAGAGGGGTTACAAGCTCTGAACTATCGCAAATTGAGAAGATAACTGTACGTTACACGATCTGAGCTATCGTTAGAGGGGAGACGAAAGAGGGGTTACAAGCGCTGAACTATCGCAAATTGAGAAGATAACTATACGTTACATGATATGAGCTATCGTTAGAGGAGAGTCGAAATAGGGGTTACAAGCTCTGAACTATCGCAAATTGAGAAGATAACTGTACGTTACATGATCTGAGCTATCGTTAGAGGAGAGTCGAAACAGGGGTTACAAGCTCTAAACTATCGCAAATTGAGAAGATAACTATACGTCACATGATCTGAGCTATGGTTAGAGGAGAGACGAAAGAGTGGTTACAAGCTCTGAACTATTGCAAATTGAGAAGATAACTATACCTTACATTATCTGAGCTATCGATAGAGGAGAGACGAAACAGAGGTTACAAGCTCTGAACTATCGAAAATTGAGAAGATAACTATACGGTACATGATCTGAGCTATCGTTAGAGGAGAGACGAAACAGAAGTTTCAAGCTCTGAACCATCGCAAATTGAGAAGATAACTGTACGTTACATGATCTGAGCTATCGTTAGAGGAGAGACGAAAGAGGGGTTACAAGCTCTGAACTATCGCAAATTGAGAAGATAACTGTACGTTACATGATCTGAGCTATCGTTAGAGGAGAGATGAAACAGAGGTTACAAGCTCTGAACTATCGCAAATTGAGAAGATAACTATTCGTTACATAATCTGAGCTATCGTTAGAGGAGAGACGAACCAGAGGTTACAAGCCCTGAACTATCGCAATTTGAGAAGATTACAATACGTTACATGACTGAGCTATCGTTAGAGGAGAGACGAAAAAGGGGTTACAAGCTTTGAACTATCGCAAATTGAGAAGATAACTATACGTTACATGATCTGAGCTATCGTTAAAGGAGAGACGAAACAGAGGTTACAAGCTCTGAACTATCGCAAATTGAGAAGATAACTATACGTTACATGGTCTGAGCTATCTTTAGAGGCGAGACGGAAGAGGGGTTACAAGCTCTGAACTATCGCAGATTTAGAAGATAACTGTACGTTACATGATCTGAGCTATCGTTAGAGGAGAGACGAACCAGAGGTTACAAGCTCTGAACTATCGCAAATTGAGATGATATCTATACGTTACATGATCTGAGCTATCGTTAGAGGAGAGACGAAACAGAGGTTACAAGCTCTGAAATATCGCAAATTGAGAAGATAACTATACGTTACATGATCTGAGCTATCGTTAGAGAAGAGACGAAAGAGGGGTTACCAGCCCTGAACTATCGCCAATTAAGAAGATATCTCCACGTTACATGATCTGAGCTATCGTTAGAGGAGAGACGAAACAGAGGTTACAAGCTCTGAACCATCGCAAATTGAGAAGATAACAATACGTTACATGATCTGAGCTCTCGTTAGAGGAGAGACGAATCAGAGGGGTTACAAGCTCTGAACTATCGCAAATTGAGAAGATAACTATTCGTTATATAATCTGAGCTATCGTTAGAGGAGAGACGAACCAGAGGTTACAAGCTCTGAACTATAGCAAATTGAGAAGATTACTATACGTTACATGATCTGAGCTATCGTTAGAGGAGAGACGAAACAGGGGTTACAAGCTTTGAACTATCGCAAATTGAGAAGATAACTATACGTTACTTGATCTGAGCTATCGTTAAAGTAGAGACGAAACAGAGGTTACAAGCTCTGAACTATCGCAAATTGAGAAGATAACTATACGTTACATGATCTGAGCTATCTTTAGAGGAGAGACGGAAGAGGGGTTACAAGCTCTGAACTATCGCAAATTGAGAAGATAACTGTACGTTACATGATCTGAGCTATCGTTAGAGGAGAGACGAACCAGAGGTTACAAGCTCTGAACTATTGCAAATTGAGATGATATCTATACGTTACATGATCTGAGCTATCATTAGAGGAGAGACGAAACAGAGGTTACAAGCTCTGAACTATCGCAATTTGAGAAGATAACTATACGTTACATGATCTGAGCTATCGAGAAATGAAAGAAGATCTGTAGGTTTAATTATCTGAATAATTGGATAGTGAGAGAGTAACTATATGTTGCATGATCTGAGCTATCGTTAGAGGAGATACGAAAGAGGTGTTACAAGCTCTGAAAAATCGCAAATTGAGAAGATAACTATACGTCACATGATCTGAGCTATGGTTAGAGGAGAGACGAAAGAGTGGTTACAAGCTCTGAACTATTGCAAATTGAGAAGATAACTATACCTTACATTATCTGAGCTATCGATAGAGGAGAGACGAAACAGAGGTTACAAGCTCTGAACTATCGAAAATTGAGAAGATAACTATACGGTACATGATCTGAGCTATCGTTAGAGGAGAGACGAAACAGAAGTTTCAAGCTCTGAACCATCGCAAATTGAGAAGATAACTGTACGTTACATGATCTGAGCTATCGTTAGAGGAGAGACGAAAGAGGGGTTACAAGCTCTGAACTATCGCAAATTGAGAAGATAACTATACCTTACATTATCTGAGCTATCGATAGAGGAGAGACGAAACAGAGGTTACAAGCTCTGAACTATCGAAAATTGAGAAGATAACTATACGGTACATGATCTGAGCTATCGTTAGAGGAGAGACGAAACAGAAGTTTCAAGCTCTGAACCATCGCAAATTGAGAAGATAACTGTACGTTACATGATCTGAGCTATCGTTAGAGGAGAGATGAAACAGAGGTTACAAGCTCTGAACTATATCAAATTGAGAACATAACTATTAGTTACATAATCTGAGCTATCGTTAGAGGAGAAACGAAAGAGTGGTTACAAGCTCTGAACTATTGCAAATTGAGAAGATGACTATACGTTACATTATCTGAGCTATCGATAGAGGAGAGGCGAAACAGAGGTTACAAGCTCTGAACTATCGCAAATTGAGAAGATAACTATACGGTACATGATCTGAGCTATCGTTAGAGGAGAGACGAAATAGAGGTTACAAGCTCTGAACTATCGCAAATTGAGAAGATAACTATACGTTACATGATCTGAGCTATCGTTAGAGGAGAGACGAAAGAGGGGTTACAAGCTCTGAACTATCGCAAAGTAAGAAGATAACTATACGTTACATGATCTGAGCTATCGTTAGAGGAGAGACGAATCAGAGGTTTCAAGCTCTGAACCATCGCAAATTGAGAAGATAACTGTACGTTACATGATCTGAGCTATCGTTAGAGGAGAGACGAAAGAGGGGTTACAAGCTCTGAACTATCGCAAATTGAGAAGATAACTGTACGTTACATGATCTGAGCTATCGTTAGAGGAGAGATGAAACAGAGGTTACAAGCTCTGAACTATCGCAAATTGAGAAGATAACTATTCGTTACATAATCTGAGCTATCGTTAGAGGAGAGACGAACCAGAGGTTACAAGCTCTGAACTATCGCAAATTGAGATTATTACTATACGTTACATGACTGAGCTATCGTTAGGGGAGAGACGAAAAAAGGGGTTACAAGCTTTGAACTATCGCAAATTGAGAAGATAACTATACGTTACATGATCTGAGCTATCGTTAAAGGAGAGACGAACCAGAGGTTACAAGCTCTGAACTATCGCAAATTGAGAAGATAACTATACGTTACATGATCTGAGCTATCTTTATAGGAGAGACGGAAGAGGGGTTACAAGCTCTGAACTATCGCAGATTGAGAAGATAACTGTACGTTACATGATCTGAGCTATCGTTAGAGGAGAGACGAAAGAGGGGTTACAAGCTCTGAACTATCGCAAATTGAGAAGATAACTATACCTTACATTATCTGAGCTATCGATAGAGGAGAGACGAAACAGAGGTTACAAGCTCTGAACTATCGAAAATTGAGAAGATAACTATACGGTACATGATCTGAGCTATCGTTAGAGGAGAGACGAAACAGAAGTTTCAAGCTCTGAACCATCGCAAATTGAGAAGATAACTGTACGTTACATGATCTGAGCTATCGTTAGAGGAGAGATGAAACAGAGGTTACAAGCTCTGAACTATATCAAATTGAGAACATAACTATTAGTTACATAATCTGAGCTATCGTTAGAGGAGAAACGAAAGAGTGGTTACAAGCTCTGAACTATTGCAAATTGAGAAGATGACTATACGTTACATTATCTGAGCTATCGATAGAGGAGAGGCGAAACAGAGGTTACAAGCTCTGAACTATCGCAAATTGAGAAGATAACTATACGGTACATGATCTGAGCTATCGTTAGAGGAGAGACGAAATAGAGGTTACAAGCTCTGAACTATCGCAAATTGAGAAGATAACTATACGTTACATGATCTGAGCTATCGTTAGAGGAGAGACGAAAGAGGGGTTACAAGCTCTGAACTATCGCAAAGTAAGAAGATAACTATACGTTACATGATCTGAGCTATCGTTAGAGGAGAGACGAATCAGAGGTTTCAAGCTCTGAACCATCGCAAATTGAGAAGATAACTGTACGTTACATGATCTGAGCTATCGTTAGAGGAGAGACGAAAGAGGGGTTACAAGCTCTGAACTATCGCAAATTGAGAAGATAACTGTACGTTACATGATCTGAGCTATCGTTAGAGGAGAGATGAAACAGAGGTTACAAGCTCTGAACTATCGCAAATTGAGAAGATAACTATTCGTTACATAATCTGAGCTATCGTTAGAGGAGAGACGAACCAGAGGTTACAAGCTCTGAACTATCGCAAATTGAGAAGATTACTATACGTTACATGACTGAGCTATCGTTAGGGGAGAGACGAAAAAAGGGGTTACAAGCTTTGAACTATCGCAAATTGAGAAGATAACTATACGTTACATGATCTGAGCTATCGTTAAAGGAGAGACGAAACAGAGGTTACAAGCTCTGAACTATCGCAAATTGAGAAGATAACTATACGTTACATGATCTGAGCTATCTTTATAGGAGAGACGGAAGAGGGGTTACAAGCTCTGAACTATCGCAGATTGAGAAGATAACTGTACGTTACATGATCTGAGCTATCGTTAGAGGAGAGACGAACCAGAGGTTACAAGCTCTGAACTATCGCAAACTGAGATGATATCTATACGTTACATGATCTGAGCTAAGGTTAGAGGAGTGACGAACCAGAGGTTACAAGTTCTGAACTATCGCAAATTGAGAAGATTACTATACGTTACATGACTGAGCTATCGTTAGAGGAGAGACGAAAAAGGGGTTACAAGCTTTGAACTATCGCAAATTGAGAAGATAACTATACGTTACATGATCTGAGCTATCGTTAAAGGAGAGACGAAACAGAGGTTACAAGCTCTGAACTATCGCAAATTGAGAAGATAACTATACGTTACATGATCTGAGCTATCTTTAGAGGAGAGACGGAAGAGGGGTTACAAGCTCTGAACTATCGCAAATTGAGAAGATAACTGTACGTTACACGATCTGAGCTATCGTTAGAGGGGAGACGAAAGAGGGGTTACAAGCGCTGAACTATCGCAAATTGAGAAGATAACTATACGTTACATGATATGAGCTATCGTTAGAGGAGAGTCGAAATAGGGGTTACAAGCTCTGAACTATCGCAAATTGAGAAGATAACTGTACGTTACATGATCTGAGCTATCGTTAGAGGAGAGTCGAAACAGGGGTTACAAGCTCTAAACTATCGCAAATTGAGAAGATAACTATACGTCACATGATCTGAGCTATGGTTAGAGGAGAGACGAAAGAGTGGTTACAAGCTCTGAACTATTGCAAATTGAGAAGATAACTATACCTTACATTATCTGAGCTATCGATAGAGGAGAGATGAAACAGAGGTTACAAGCTCTGAACTATCGAAAATTGAGAAGATAACTATACGGTACATGATCTGAGCTATCGTTAGAGGAGAGACGAAACAGAAGTTTCAAGCTCTGAACCATCGCAAATTGAGAAGATAACTGTACGTTACATGATCTGAGCTATCGTTAGAGGAGAGACGAAAGAGGGGTTACAAGCTCTGAACTATCGCAAATTGAGAAGATAACTATTCGTTACATAATCTGAGCTATCGTTAGAGGAGAGACGAACCAGAGGTTAAAAGCCCTGAACTATCGCAAATTGAGAAGATTACAATACGTTACATGACTGAGCTATCGTTAGAGGAGAGACGAAAAAGGGGTTACAAGCTTTGAACTATCGCAAATTGAGAAGATAACTATACGTTACATGATCTGAGCTATCGTTAAGGAGAGACGAAACAGAGGTTACAAGCTCTGAACTATCGCAAATTGAGAAGATAACTATACGTTACATGATCTGAGCTATCTTTAGAGGAGAGACCGAAGAGGGGTTACAAGCTCTGAACTATCGCAAATTGAGAAGATAACTACACGTTACATGATATGAGCTATCGTTAGAGGAGAGTCGAAAGAGGGGTTACAAGCTCTGAACTATCGCAAATTGAGAAGATAACTGTACGTTAAATGACCTGAGCTATCGTTAGAGGAGAGTCGAAACAGGGGTTACAAGCTCTAAACAATCGCAAATTGAGATGATAACTATACGTCACATGATCTGAGCTATCGTTAGAGGAGAGACGAAAGAGTGGTTACAAGCTCTGAACTATTGCAAATTGAGAAGATGACTATACGTTACATTATCTGAGCTATCGATAGAGGAGAGGCGAAACAGAGGTTACAAGCTCTGAACTATCGCAAATTGAGAAGATAACTATACGGTACATGATCTGAGCTATCGTTAGAGGAGAGACGAAATAGAGGTTACAAGTTCTGAACTAACGCAAATTGAGAAGATAACTATACGTTACATGATCTGAGCTATCGTTAGAGGAGAGATGAAACAGAGGTTACAAGCTCTGAACTATCGCAAATTGAGAAGATAACTATACGTTACATGATCTGAGCTATCGTTAGAGGAGAGACGAAAGAGGGGTTACAAGCTCTGAACTATCGCAAAGTAAGAAGATAACTATACGTTACATGATCTGAGCTATCGTTAGAGGAGAGACGAAACAGAGGTTTCAAGCTCTGAACCATCGCAAATTGCGAAGATAACTGTACGTTACATGATCTGAGCTATCGTTAGAGGAGAGACGAAAGAGGGGTTACAAACTCTGAACTATCACAAATTGAGAAGATAACTATTCGTTACATATTCTGAGCTATCGTTAGAGGAGAGACGAACCAGAGGTTACAAGCTCTGAACTATCGCAAATTGAGAAGATAACTATACGTTACATGATTTGAGCTATCGTTAGAGGAGACACGAAAGAGGGGTTACAAGCTCTGAACTATCGCAAATTGAGCAGATATCTATACGTTACATGATCTGAGCTATCGTTAAAGGAGAGACGAAACAGAGGTTACAAGCTCTGAACTATCGCAAATTGAGAAGATAACTGTACGTTACATGATCTGAGCTATCGTTAGAGGAGAGATGAAACAGAGGTTACAAGCTCTGAACTATATCAAATTGAGAACATAACTATTAGTTACATAATCTGGGCTATCGTTAGAGGAGAGACGAACCAGAGGTTACAAGCTCTGAACTATCGTAAATTGAGAAGATTACTATACGTTACATGACTGAGCTGTCGTTAGAGGAGAGACGAAAAAGGGGTTACAAGCTTTGAACTATCGCAAATTGAGAAGATAACTATACGTTACATGATCTGAGCTATCGTTAAAGGAGAGACGAAACAGAGGTTACAAGCTCTGAACTATCGCAAATTGAGAAGATAACTATACGTTACATGGTCTGAGCTATCTTTAGAGGAGAGACGGAAGAGGGGTTACAAGCTCTGAACTATCGCAGATTTAGAAGATAACTGTACGTTACATGATCTGAGCTATCGTTAGAGGAGAGACGAACCAGAGGTTACAAGCTCTGAACTATCGCAAATTGAGATGATATCTATACGTTACATGATCTGAGCTATCGTTAGAGGAGAGACGAAACAGAGGTTACAAGCTCTGACATATCGCAAATTGAGAAGATAACTATACGTTACATGATCTGAGCTATCGTTAGAGAAGAGACGAAAGAGGGGTTACCAGCTCTGAACTATCGCAAATTAAGAAGATATCTCCACGTTACATGATCTGAGCTATCGTTAGAGGAGAGACGAAACAGAGGTTACAAGCTCTGAACCATCGCAAATTGAGAAGATAACAATACGTTACATGATCTGAGCTCTCGTTAGAGGAGAGACGAATCAGAGGGGTTACAAGCTCTGAACTATCGCAAATTGAGAAGATAACTATTCGTTATATAATCTGAGCTATCGTTAGAGGAGAGACGAACCAGAGGTTACAAGCTCTGAACTATCGCAAATTGAGAAGAATACTATACGTTACATGATCTGAGCTATCGTTAGAGGAGAGACGAAACAGGGGTTACAAGCTTTGAACTATCGCAAATTGAGAAGATAACTATACGTTACTTGATCTGAGCTATCGTTAAAGAAGAGACGAAACAGAGGTTACAAGCTCTGAACTATCGCAAATTGAGAAGATAACTATACGTTACATGATCTGAGCTATCTTTAGAGGAGAGACGGAAGATGGGTTACAAGCTCTGAACTATCGCAAATTGAGAAGTTAACTGTACGTTACATGATCTGAGCTATCGTTGGAGGAGAGACGAACCAGAGGTTACAAGCTCTGAACTATTGCAAATTGAGATGATATCTATACGTTACATGATCTGAGCTATCGTTAGAGGAGAGACGAAACAGAGGTTACAAGATCTGAACTATCGCAATTTGAGAAGATAACTATACGTTACATGATCTGAGCTATCGAGAAATGAAAGAAGATCTGTAGGTTTAATTATCTGATTAATTGGATAGTGAGAGAGTATCTATATGTTGCATGATCTGAGCTATCGTTAGAGGAGATACGAAAGAGGTGTTACAAGCTCTGAACTATCGCAATTTGAGAAGATAACTATACGTTACATGATCTGAGCTATCGTTAAAGGAAAGATGAAACAGAGGTTACAAGCTCTGAACTATCGCAAAATGAGAAGATAACTATACGTTACATGATCTGAGCTATCGTTAGAGGAGAGACGAAAGAGGGGTTACAAGCTCTGAACTATCGTAAATTGAGAAGAAAACTGTACGTTACATGATCTGAGCTATCGTTAGAGGAGAGACGAACCAGAGGTTACAAGCACTGAACTATCGCAAATTGAGAACATATCTATACGTTACATGATCTGAGCTATTGTTAGAGGAGAGACGAACCGGAGGTAACAAGCTCTGAACTATCGCAAATTGAGAAGATAACTGTACGTTACATGATCTGAGCTATCATTAGATGAGAGACGAAACAGAGGTTACAAGCTCTGAACTATCGCAAATTGAGAAAATAACTATACGTTACATGATCTGAGCTATCGTTAGAGGAGAGATGAAACAGAGGTTACAAGCTCTGATTTATCGCAAATTGAGAAGATAACTATACGTTACATGATCTGAGCTATCGCTAGAGGAGAGCCGAAACAGAGGTTACAAGCTCTGAACCATCGCAAATTGAGAAGATAACTGTACGTTACATGATCTGAGCTATCGTTAGAGGAGAGACGAACCAAAGGTTATAAGCTCTGAACTATTGCAAATTGAGAAGATAACTATACGTTACATGATCTGAGCTATCGTTAGAGGAGAGACGAATGAGGGGTTACAAGGTCTGAACTATCGCAAATTGAGAAGATAACTATACGTTACATGATCTGAGCTATCGTTAGAGGAGAGACGGAAGAGGGGCTACAAGCTCTGAACTATCGCAAATTGAGAAGATATCTATACGTTTCATGATCTGAGCTATCGTTAGAGGAGAGACGAACCAGAAATTACATGCTCTGAACCATCGCAAATTGAGAAGATATCTATACGTTACATGATCTGAGCTTTCGTTAGAAGAGAGACGAAAGAGGGGTTACAAGCTCTGAACTATCGCGAATTAGGAAGATAACTATACGTTACATGATCGAAGCTATCGTTAGTGGAGAGACGAAACAGAGGTTACAAGCTCTGAACTATCGCAAATTGAGAAGATATCTATACGTTACATGATCTGAGCTATCGTTAGAGGAGAGACGAAAGAAGGGGTATAAGCTCTGAACTATCGCAAATTAAGAAGATAACTATACGTTACATGATCGAAGCTATCGTTAGAGGAGAGACGAAACCGAGGTTACAAGCTCTGAACTATCGCAAATGGAGAAGATATCTATACGTTACATGAACGAAGCTATCGTTAGAGGAGAGACGAACCAGAGGTTACAAGCTCTGAACTATCGCAAATTGAGACGATAACTATACGTTACATGATCTGAGCTATCTTTAGAGGAGAGGCGGAAGAGGGGTTACAAGCTCTGAACTATCGCAAATTGAGAAGATAACTATACGTTACATGATCTGAGCTATCGTTAAAGGAGAGATGAAACAGAGGTTACAAGCTCTGAACTATCGCAAATTGAGAAGATAACTATACGTTACATGATCTGAGCTAACGTTAGAGGAGAGACGAAAGAGGGGTTACGAGCTCTGAACTATAGCAAATTGAGAAGATAACTATACGTTACATGATCTGAGCTATCGTTAGAGGAGAGACGAACCATAGGTTACAAGCTCTGAACTATCCCAAATTGAGAAGATAACTATACGTTACATGATCTGAGCTATCGTTAGAGGAGAGACGAAAGAGGGGTTACAAGCTCTGAACTATCGCAAATTGAGAAGATAACTATACGTTACATGATCTGAGCTATCGTTAAAGGAGAGATGAAACAGAGGTTACAAGCTCTGAACTATCGCAAATTGAGAAGATATTTATACGTTACATGATCTGAGCTAACGTTAGAGGAGAGACAAAAGAGGGGTTACAAGCTCTGAACTATCGTAAATTGAGAAGATAACTGTACGTCACATGATCTGAGCTATCGTCCGAGGAGAGACGAAACAGAGGTTACAAGCTCTGAACTATCGCAAATTGAGAAGATAACTATACGTTACATGATCTGAGCTATCGTAGAGGAGAGATGAAAAAGAGGTTACAAGCTCTGAACTATCGCAAATTGAGAAGATAACTATACGTTACATGATCTGATCTATCGTTAGAGGAGTGACGAAAGAGGGGTTACAAGCTCTGAACTGTCGCATATTAAGAAGATAACTATACGTTACATGATCTAAGCTATCATTAGAGGAGAGACGAAACAGAGGTTACAAGCTCTGAACCATCGCATATTGAGAAGATAACTGTACTATACATGATCTGAGCTATCGTTAGAGGAGAGGCGAAAGAGGGGTTACAAGCTCTGAACTATCGCAAATTGAGAAGTTAACTGTACGTTACATGATCTGAGCTATCGTTAGGGGAGAGTCGAAAGAGGGGTTACAAGCTCTGAACTATCGCAAATTGAGAAAATAACTATACGTTACATGATCTGAGCTATCGTTAGAGGAGAGACGAACCAGAGGTTACAAGCTCCGAACTATTGCAAATTGAGAAGATAACTATACGTTACATGATCTGAGCTATCGTTAGAGGAGAGACGAAAGAGGGGTTACAAATTCTGAACTATCGCAAATTGAGAAGATAACTATTCGTTACATAATCTGAACTATCGTTAGAGGAGAGACGAACCAGAGGTTACAAGCTCTGAACTATCGCAAATTGAGACGATAACTATACGTTACATGATCTGAGCTATCTTTAGAGGAGAGGCGGAAGAGGGGTTACAAGCTCTGAACTATCGCAAATTGAGAAGATAACTATACGTTACATGATCTGAGCTATCGTTAAAGGAGAGATGAAACAGAGGTTACAAGCTCTGAACTATCGCAAATTGAGAAGATAACTATACGTTACATGATCTGAGCTAACGTTAGAGGAGAGACGAAAGAGGGGTTACAAGCTCTGAACTATCGTAAATTGAGAAGATAACTGTACGTTACATGATCTGAGCCATCGTTAGAGGAGAGACGAACCAGAGGTTACAAGCACTGAACTATCGCAAATTGAGAACATATCTATGCGTTACATGATCTGAGCTATCGTTAGAGGAGAGACGAACCGGAGGTAACCAGCTCTGAACTATCGCAAATTGAGAAGATAACTATACGTCACATGATCTGAGCTATCGTCCGAGGAGAGACGTAACAGAGGTTACAAGCTCTGAACTGTCGCAAATTGAGAAGATAACTATACGTTACATGATCTGAGCTATCGTTAGAGGAGAGATGAAAAAGAGGTTACAAGCTCTGAACTATCGCAAATTGAGAAGATAACTATACGTTACATGATATGAGCTATCGTTAGAGGAGAGACGTAAGAGGGGTTACAAGCTCTGAACTATCGCAAATTAAGAAGATAACTATACGTTACATGATCTGAGCTATCGTTAGAGGAGAGACGAAAGAGGGGTTACGAGCTCTGAACTATAGCAAATTGAGAAGATAACTATACGTTACATGATCTGAGCTATCGTTAGAGGAGAGACGAACCATAGGTTACAAGCTCTGAACTATCCCAAATTGAGAAGATAACTATACGTTACATGATCTGAGCTATCGTTAGAGGAGAGACGAAAGAGGGGTTACAAGCTCTGAACTATCGCAAATTGAGAAGATAACTATACGTTACATGATCTGAGCTATCGTTAAAGGAGAGATGAAACAGAGGTTACAAGCTCTGAACTATCGCAAATTGAGAAGATATTTATACGTTACATGATCTGAGCTAACGTTAGAGGAGAGACAAAAGAGGTGTTACAAGCTCTGAACTATCGTAAATTGAGAAGATAACTGTACGTCACATGATCTGAGCTATCGTCCGAGGAGAGACGAAACAGAGGTTACAAGCTCTGAACTATCGCAAATTGAGAAGATAACTATACGTTACATGATCTGAGCTATCGTAGAGGAGAGATGAAAAAGAGGTTACAAGCTCTGAACTATCGCAAATTGAGAAGATAACTATACGTTACATGATCTGAGCTATCGTTAGAGGAGTGACGAAAGAGGGGTTACAAGCTCTGAACTATCGCATATTAAGAAGATAACTATACGTTACATGATCTAAGCTATCATTAGAGGAGAGACGAAACAGAGGTTACAAGCTCTGAACCATCGCAAATTGAGAAGATAACTGTACTTTACATGATCTGAGCTATCGTTAGAGGAGAAGCGAAAGAGGGGTTACAAGCTCTGAACTATCGCAAATTGAGAAGTTAACTGTACGTTACATGATCTGAGCTATCGTTAGGGGAGAGTCGAAAGAGGGGTTACAAGCTCTGAAATATCGCAAATTGAGAAAATAACTATACGTTACATGATCTGAGCTATCGTTAGAGGAGAGACGAACCAGAGGTTACAAGCTCTGAACTATTGCAAATTGAGAAGATAACTATACGTTACATGATCTGAGCTATCGTTAGAGGAGAGACGAAAGAGGGGTTACAAATTCTGAACTATCGCAAATTGAGAAGGTAACTATTCGTTACATAATCTGAACTATCGTTAGAGGAGAGACGAACCAGAGGTTACAAGCTCTGAACTATCGCAAATTGAGACGATGACTATACGTTACATGATCTGAGGTATCTTTAGAGGAGAGGCGGAAGAGGGGTTACAAGCTCTGAACTATCGCAAATTGAGAAGATAACTATACGTTACATGATCTGAGCTATCGTTAAAGGAGAGATGAAACAGAGGTTACAAGCTCTGAACTATCGCAAATTGAGAAGATAACTATACGTTACATGATCTGAGCTAACGTTAGAGGAGAGACGAAAGAGGGTTTACAAGCTCTGAACTATCGTAAATTGAGAAGATAACTGTACGTTACATGATCTGAGCCATCGTTAGAGGAGAGACGAACCACAGGTTACAAGCACTGAACTATCGCAAATTGAGAACATATCTATGCGTTACATGATCTGAGCTATCGTTAGAGGAGAGACGAACCGGAGGGAACCAGCTCTGAACTATCGCAAATTGAGAAGATAACTATACGTCACATGATCTGAGCTATCGTCCGAGGAGAGACGTAACAGAGGTTACAAGCTCTGAACTGTCGCAAATTGAGAAGATAACTATACGTTACATGATCTGAGCTATCGTTAGAGGAGAGATGAAAAAGAGGTTACAAGCTCTGAACTATCGCAAATTGAGAAGATAACTATACGTTACATGATATGAGATATCGTTAGAGGAGAGACGTAAGAGGGGTTACAAGCTCTGAACTATCGCAAATTAAGAAGATAACTATACGTTACATGATCTGAGCTATCGTTAGAGGAGAGACGAAACAGAGGTTACAAGCTCTGAATCATCGCAAATTGAGAAGATAACTGTACGTTACATGATCAGAGCTATCGTTAGAGGTGAGGCGAAAGAGGGGTTACAAGCTCTGAACTATCGCAAATTGAGAAGGTAACTGTACGTTACATGATCTGAGCTATCGTTAGAGGAGAGATGAAACAGAGGTTACAAGCTCTGATTTATCGCAAATTGAGAAGATAACTATACGTTACATGATCTGAGCTATCGTTAGAGGGGAGACGAAAGACCGATTACAAGCTCTGAACTATCGCAAATTAAGAAGAAAACTATACGTTACATGATCTAAACTATCGTTAGAGGAGAGACGATAGAGGGGTTACAAGCTCTGAACTATCGCAAATTGAGAAGAAAACTGTACGTTACATGATCTGAGCTATGGTTAGAGGAGAGTCGAAAGAGGGGTTACAAGCTATGAACTATCGCAAATTGAGAAGATAACTATACGTTACATTATCTGAGCTATCGTTAGAGGAGAGACGAAACAGAGGTTTTAAGCTCTAAACTATCGCAAATTGAGAAGATAACTATACGTTACATGATCTAAGCTATTGTTAGAGGAGAGACGAAAGAGGGGTTACAAGCTCTGAACCATCGCAAATTGAGAAGATAACAGTACGTTACATGATCTGAGCTATCGTTAGAGGAGAGACGAACCCTAGGTTACAAGCTCTGACCTATCGCAAATTGAGAAGATAACTATACGTTACATGATCTGAACTATCGTTAGAGGAGAGACGAAAGAGGGGTTACAAGCTCTGAACTATCGCAAATTGAGAATATAACTATACGTTACATGATCTGAGCAGTCGTTAGAGGAGGGACGAAAGAGGGGTTACAAGCCCTGAACTATCGCAAATTGAGAAGATAACTATACGTTACATGATCTGAGCCATCGTTAAAGGAGAGATGAAACAGAGGTTACAAGCTCTGAACTATCGCAAATTGAGAAGATAACTATACTTTACATGATCTGAGCTATCGTTAGAGGAGAGACGAAAGAGGGGTTACAAGCTCTGAACCATCGTAAATTGAGAAGATAACTGTACGTTACATGATCTGAGCTATCGTAGAGGAGAGATGAAAAAGAGGTTACAAGCTCTGAACTATCGCAAATTGAGAAGATAACTATACGTTACATGATCTGAGCTATCGTTAGAGGAGTGACGAAAGAGGGGTTACAAGCTCTGAACTATCGCATATTAAGAAGATAACTATACGTTACATGATCTAAGCTATCATTAGAGGAGAGACGAAACAGAGGTTACAAGCTCTGAACCATCGCAAATTGAGAAGATAACTGTACTTTACATGATCTGAGCTATCGTTAGAGGAGAAGCGAAAGAGGGGTTACAAGCTCTGAACTATCGCAAATTGAGAAGTTAACTGTACGTTACATGATCTGAGCTATCGTTAGGGGAGAGTCGAAACCGAGGTTACAAGCTCTGAAATATCGCAAATTGAGAAAATAACTATACGTTACATGATCTGAGCTATCGTTAGAGGAGAGACGAACCAGAGGTTACAAGCTCTGAACTATTGCAAATTGAGAAGATAACTATACGTTACATGATCTGAGCTATCGTTAGAGGAGAGACGAAAGAGGGGTTACAAATTCTGAACTATCGCAAATTGAGAAGGTAACTATTCGTTACATAATCTGAACTATCGTTAGAGGAGAGACGAACCAGAGGTTACAAGCTCTGAACTATCGCAAATTGAGACGATGACTATACGTTACATGATCTGAGGTATCTTTAGAGGAGAGGCGGAAGAGGGGTTACAAGCTCTGAACTATCGCAAATTGAGAAGATAACTATACGTTACATGATCTGAGCTATCGTTAAAGGAGAGATGAAACAGAGGTTACAAGCTCTGAACTATCGCAAATTGAGAAGATAACTATACGTTACATGATCTGAGCTAACGTTAGAGGAGAGACGAAAGAGGGTTTACAAGCTCTGAACTATCGTAAATTGAGAAGATAACTGTACGTTACATGATCTGAGCCATCGTTAGAGGAGAGACGAACCACAGGTTACAAGCACTGAACTATCGCAAATTGAGAACATATCTATGCGTTACATGATCTGAGCTATCGTTAGAGGAGAGACGAACCGGAGGGAACCAGCTCTGAACTATCGCAAATTGAGAAGATAACTATACGTCACATGATCTGAGCTATCGTCCGAGGAGAGACGTAACAGAGGTTACAAGCTCTGAACTGTCGCAAATTGAGAAGATAACTATACGTTACATGATCTGAGCTATCGTTAGAGGAGAGATGAAAAAGAGGTTACAAGCTCTGAACTATCGCAAATTGAGAAGATAACTATACGTTACATGATATGAGATATCGTTAGAGGAGAGACGTAAGAGGGGTTACAAGCTCTGAACTATCGCAAATTAAGAAGATAACTATACGTTACATGATCTGAGCTATCGTTAGAGGAGAGACGAAACAGAGGTTACAAGCTCTGAATCATCGCAAATTGAGAAGATAACTGTACGTTACATGATCAGAGCTATCGTTAGAGGTGAGGCGAAAGAGGGGTTACAAGCTCTGAACTATCGCAAATTGAGAAGGTAACTGTACGTTACATGATCTGAGCTATCGTTAGAGGAGAGATGAAACAGAGGTTACAAGCTCTGATTTATCGCAAATTGAGAAGATAACTATACGTTACATGATCTGAGCTATCGTTAGAGGGGAGACGAAAGACCGATTACAAGCTCTGAACTATCGCAAATTAAGAAGAAAACTATACGTTACATGATCTAAACTATCGTTAGAGGAGAGACGATAGAGGGGTTACAAGCTCTGAACTATCGCAAATTGAGAAGAAAACTGTACGTTACATGATCTGAGCTATGGTTAGAGGAGAGTCGAAAGAGGGGTTACAAGCTATGAACTATCGCAAATTGAGAAGATAACTATACGTTACATTATCTGAGCTATCGTTAGAGGAGAGACGAAACAGAGGTTTTAAGCTCTAAACTATCGCAAATTGAGAAGATAACTATACGTTACATGATCTAAGCTATTGTTAGAGGAGAGACGAAAGAGGGGTTACAAGCTCTGAACCATCGCAAATTGAGAAGATAACA
Organism: Prosapia bicincta; assembly: GCA_036971475.1. Lineage (NCBI taxonomy): Eukaryota > Metazoa > Arthropoda > Insecta > Hemiptera > Cercopidae > Prosapia > Prosapia bicincta. Next base: position 125,560,729 of record JBAIZL010000004.1, read on the forward strand.
GTACGTTACATGATCTGAGCTATCGTTAGAGGAGAGACGAACCCTAGGTTACAAGCTCTGACCTATCGCAAATTGAGAAGATAACTATACGTTACATGATCTGAACTATCGTTAGAGGAGAGACGAAAGAGGGGTTACAAGCTCTGAACTATCGCAAATTGAGAATATAACTATACGTTACATGATCTGAGCAGTCGTTAGAGGAGGGACGAAAGAGGGGTTACAAGCCCTGAACTATCGCAAATTGAGAAGATAACTATACGTTACATGATCTGAGCCATCGTTAAAGGAGAGATGAAACAGAGGTTACAAGCTCTGAACTATCGCAAATTGAGAAGATAACTATACTTTACATGATCTGAGCTATCGTTAGAGGAGAGACGAAAGAGGGGTTACAAGCTCTGAACCATCGTAAATTGAGAAGATAACTGTACGTTACATGATCTGAGCTATCGTTAGAGGAGACACGAACCAGAGGTTACAAGCTCTGAACTACCGCAAATTGAGAACATATCTATACGTTACATTATCTGAGCTATCGTTATAGGAGAGACGAACCGGAGGTAACAAGCTTTGAACTATCGCAAATTGAGAAGATAACTATACGTACATGATCCGAGCTATCGTCCGAGGAGAGACGGAAGAGGGGTTACAAGCTCTGAACTATCGCAAATTGAGAAGATAGTACGTTACATGATCTGAACTATCGTTAGAGGAGAGACGAAACAGAGGTTACAAGCTCTGAACTATCGCAAATTGAGAAGATAACTATACGTTACATGATATGAGCTATCGTTAGAGGAGAGTCGAAAGACGGGTTACAAGCTCTGAACTATCGCAAATTGAGAAGATACCTATACGTTACATGATCTGAGCTATCGTTAGAGGAGAGACGAACCAGAGGTTGCAAGCTCTGAACTATCGCAAATTGAGCAGATAACTATACGTTACATGATCTGAGCTATCGTTAAAGGAGAGACGAAACAGAGGTTACAAGCTCTGAACTATCGCACATTGAGAAGATAACTATACGTTACATGATCTGAGTTATCGTTAGAAGATAGACGGAAGAGGGGTTAAAAGCTCTGAACTATCGCAAATTGAGAAGATAACTGTACGTTACATGATCTGAGCTATCGTTAGAGGAGAGACGAACCAGAGGTAACAAGCTCTGAACTATCGCAAATTGAGAAGATAACTATACGTTACATGATCTGAGCTATCGTTAGAGGAGAGACGAAAGAGGGGTTACAAGCTTTGAACTATCGCAAATTGAGAAGATAACTATACGTTACATGATCTGAGCTATCGTTAGAGGAGATACGAAAGAGGGGTTACCAGCTCTGAACTATCGCAAATTGAGAAGATAACTCCACGTTACATGATCTGAGCTATCGTTAGAGGAGAGACGAAACAGAGGGTACAATCTCTGAACCATCGCAAATTGAGAAGATAACAATACGTTACATGATCTGAGCTATCGTTAGAGTAGAGACGAAAGAGGGGTTACAAGCTCTGAACCATCGTAAATTGAGAAGATAACTGTACGTTACATGATCTGAGCTATCGTTAGAGGAGACACGAAAAAGAGGTTACAAGCTCTGAACTATCGCAAATTGAGAACATATCTATACGTTACATGATCTGAGCTATCGTTAGAGGAGAGGCGAAACAGAGGTTACAAGCTCTGAAACATCGCAAATTGAGAAGATAACAATACGTTACATGATCTGAGCTATCGTTAGAGGAGAGACGAAAGAGGGGTTACAAACTCTGAACTCTCACAAATTGAGAAGATAACTATTCGTTACATATTCTGAGCTATCGTTAGAGGAGAGACGAACCAGAGGTTACAAGCTCTGAACTATCGCAAATTGAGAAGATAACTATACGTTACATGATTTGAGCTATCGTTAGAGGAGAGACGAAAGAGGGGTTACAAGCTCTGAACTATCGCAAATTGAGAAGATATCTATATGTTACATGATCTGAGCTATCGTTAAAGGAGAGACGAAACAGAGGTTACAAGCTCTGAACTATCGCACATTGAGAAGATAACTATACGTTACATGATCTGAGTTATCGTTAGAGGATAGACGGAAGAGGGGTTACAAGCTCTGAACTATCGTAAATTGAGAAGATAACTGTATTTTACATGATCTGAGCTATCGTTAGAGGAGAGACGAACCAGAGGTAACAAGCTCTGAACTATCGCAAATTGAGATGATATCTATACGTTACATGATCTGAGTTATCGTTAGAGGAGAGACGAAACAGAGGTTACAAGCTCTGAACTATCGCAAATTGAGAAGATAATTATACGTTACATTATCTGAGCTATCGTTAAAGGAGAGTTGAAACAAAGGTTACAAGCTCTGAACTATCGCAAATTGAGAAGATAACTATACGTTACATGATCTAAGCTATCATTAGAGGAGAGACGAAAGAGGTGTTTCAAGCTCTGAACCATCGCAATTTGAGAAGATAACTATACGGTACATGATCTGAGCTAACGTTAGAGGAGAGACGAACCATAGGTTACAAGCTCTAAACTATCGCAAATTGAGAAGATAACTATACGTTACATGATCTGAGCTATCGTTAGAAGAGAGACGAAAGAGGGGTTACAAGCTCTGAACTATCGCAAATTGAGAAGATAACTATACGTTAGATGATCTGAGCTATCGTTAGAGGAGAGACGAAAGAGGGGTTACAAGCTCTGAACGATCGCAAATTGAGAAGATAACTATACGCTACATGATCTGAGCCATCGTTAAAGGAGAGATGAAACAGAGGTTACAAGCTCTGAACTATCGCAAATTGAGAAGATAACTATACTTTACATGATCTGAGCTATCGTTAGAGGAGAGACGAAAGCGGGGTTACAAGCTCTGAACCATTGTAAATTGAGAAGATAACTGTACGTTACATGATCTGAGCTATCGTTAGAGGAGACACGAACCAGAGGTTACAAGCTCTGAACTATCACAAATTGAGAACATATCTATACGTTACATGATCTGAGCTATCGTTAGAGGAGAGACGAACCGGAGGTAACAAGCTTTGAACTATCGCAAATTGAGAAGGTAACTATACGTTATATTATCTGAGCTATCGTTAGAGGAGCGATGAAAGAGGGGTTACAAGCTCGGAACTATCGCAAATTGAGAAGATAACTATACGTTAAATGATCTGAGCTACCATTAGAGGAGAGAAGAAAGAGGGGTTACAAGCTCTTAACCATCGTAAATTGAGAAGATAACTGTACGTTACATGATCTGAGCTATCGTTAGAGGAGAGACGAACCGGAGGTAACAAGCTTTGAACTATCGCAAATTGAGAAGATAACTATACGTACATGATCCGAGCTATCGTCCGAGGAGAGACGGAAGAGGGGTTACAAGCTCTGAACTATCGCAAATTGAGAAGATAACTGTACGTTACATGATCTGAACTATCGTTAGAGGAGAGACGAAACAGAGGTTACAAGCTCTGAACTATCGCAAATTGAGAAGATAACTATACGTTACATGATCTGAGCTATCGTTAGAGGAGAGTCGAAAGAGGGGTTACAAGCTCTGAACTATCGCAAATTGAGAAGATACCTATACGTTACATGATCTGAGCTATCGTTAGAGGAGAGACGAACCAGAGGTTGCAAGCTCTGAACTATCGCAAATTGAGCAGATAACTATACGTTACATGATCTGAGCTATCGTTAAAGGAGAGACGAAAAGAAGGTTACAAGCTCTGAACTATCGCACATTGAGAAGATAACTATACGTTACATGATCTGAGTTATCGTTAGAGGATAGACGGAAGAGGGGTTACAAGCTCTGAACTATCGCAAATTGAGAAGATAACTGTACGTTACATGATCTGAGCTATCGTTAGAGGAGAGACGAACCAGAGGTTACAAGCTCTAAACTATCGCAAATTGAGAAGATAACTATACGTTACATGATCTGAGCTATCGTTAGAGGAGAGACGAAAGAGGGGTTACAAGCTCTGAACTATCGCAAATTTAGAAGATAACTATACGTTAGATGATCTGAGCTATCGTTAGAGGAGAGACGAAAGAGGAGTTACAAGCTCTGAACGATCGCAAATTGAGAAGATAACTATACGCTACATGATCTAAGCCATCGTTAAAGGAGAGATGAAACAGAGGTTACAAGCTCTGAACTATCGCAAATTGAGAAGATAACTATACTTTACATGATCTGAGCTATCGTTAGAGGAGAGACGAAAACGGGGTTACAAGCTCTGAACCATCGTAAATTGAGAAGATAACTGTACGTTACATGATCTGAGCTATCGTTAGAGGAGACACGAACCAGAGGTTACAAGCTCTGAACTATCACAAATTGAGAACATATCTATACGTTACATGATCTGAGCTATCGTTAGAGGAGAGACGAACCGGAGGTAACAAGCTTTGAACTATCGCAAATTGAGAAGGTAACTATACGTTATATTATCTGAGCTATCGTTAGAGGAGCGATGAAAGAGGGGTTACAAGCTCGGAACTATCGCAAATTGAGAAGATAACTATACGTTACATGATCTGAGCTACCATTAGAGGAGAGACGAAAGAGGGGTTACAAGCTCTGAACCATCGTAAATTGAGAAGATAACTGTACGTTACATGATCTGAGCTATCGTTAGAAGAGACACGAACCAGAGGTTACAAGCTCTGAACTACCGCAAATTGAGAACATATCTATACGTTACATGATCTGAGCAATCGTTAGAGGAGAGTCGAAAGAGGGATTACAAGCTCTGAACTATCGCAAATTGAGAAGATACCTATACGTTACATGATCTGAGCTATCGTTAGAGGAGAGACGAACCAGAGGTTGCAAGCTCTGAACTATCGCAAATTGAGCAGATAACTATACGTTACATGATCTGAGCTATCGTTAAAGGAGAGACGAAACAGAGGTTACAAGCTCTGAACTATCGCACATTGAGAAGATAACTATACGTTACATGATCTGAGTTATCGTTAGAGGATAGACGGAAGAGGGGTTACAAGCTCTGAACTATCGCAAATTGAGAAGATAACTGTACGTTACATGATCTGAGCTATCGTTAGAGGAGAGACGAACCAGAGGTAACAAGCTCTGAACTATCGCAAATTGAGAAGATAACTATACGTTACATGATCTGAGCTATCGTTAGAGGAGAGACGAAAGAGGGGTTACAAGCTTTGAACTATCGCAAATTGAGAAGATAACTATACGTTACATGATCTGAGCTATCGTTAGAGGAGATACGAAAGAGGGGTTACCAGCTCTGAACCATCGTAAATTGAGAAGATAACTGTACGTTACATGATCTGAGCTATCGTTAGAGGAGACACGAAAAAGAGGTTACAAGCTCTGAACTATCGCAAATTGAGAACATATCTATACGTTACATGATCTGAGCTATCGTTAGAGGAGAGGCGAAACAGAGGTTACAAGCTCTGAACCATCGCAAATTGAGAAGATAACAATACGTTACATGATCTGAGCTATCGTTAGAGGAGAGACGAAAGAGGGGTTACAAACTCTGAACTATCACAAATTGAGAAGATAACTATACGTTACATATTCTGAGCTATCGTTAGAGGAGAGACGAACCAGAGGTTACAAGCTCTGAACTATCGCAAATTGAGAAGATAACTATACGTTACATGATTTGAGCTATCGTTAGAGGAGAGACGAAAGAGGGGTTACAAGCTCTGAACTATCGCAAATTGAGCAGATATCTATACGTTACATGATCTGAGCTATCGTTAAAGGAGAGACGAAACAGAGGTTACAAGCTCTGAACTATCGCACATTGATAAGATAACTATACGTTACATGATCTGAGTTATCGTTAGAGGATAGACGGAAGAGGGGTTACAAGCTCTGAACTATCGCAAATTGAGAAGATAACTGTACGTTACATGATCTGAGCTATCGTTAGAGGAGAGACGAACCAGAGGTAACAAGCTCTGAACTATCGCAAATTGAGATGATATCTATACGTTACATGATCTGAGTTATCGTTAGAGGAGAGACGAAACAGAGGTTACAAGCTCTGAACTATCGCAAATTGAGAAGATAATTATACGTTACATGATCTGAGCTATCGTTAGAGGAGAGTTGAAACAAAGGTTACAAGCTCTGAACTATTGCAAATTGAGAAGATAACTATACGTTACATGATCTGAGCTATCATTAGAGGAGAGACGAAAGAGGTGTTACAAGCTCTGAACTATCGCAATTTGAGAAGATAACTATACGGTACATGATCTGAGCTATCGTTAGAGGAGAGACGAACCATAGGTTACAAGCTCTAAACTATCGCAAATTGAGAAGATAACTATACGTTACATGATCTGAGCTATCGTTAGAGGAGAGACGAAAGAGGGGTTACAAGCTCTGAACTATCGCAAATTGAGAAGATAACTATACGTTAGATGATCTGAGCTATCGTTAGAGGAGAGACGAAAGAGGGGTTACAAGCTCTGAATGATCGCAAATTGAGAAGATAACTATACGCTACATGATCTGAGCCATCGTTAAAGGAGAGATGAAACAGAGGTTACAAGCTCTGATTTATCGCAAATTGAGAAGATAACTATACTTTACATGATCTGAGCTATCGTTAGAGGAGAGACGAAAGCGGGGTTACAAGCTCTGAACCATCGTAAATTGAGAAGATAACTGTACGTTACATGATCTGAGCTATCGTTAGAGGAGACACGAACCAGAGGTTACAAGCTCTGAACTATCACAAATTGAGAACATATCTATACGTTACATGATCTGAGCTATCGTTAGAAGAGAGACGAACCGGAGGTAACAAGCTTTGAACTATCGCAAATTGAGAAGGTAACTATACGTTATATTATCTGAGCTATCGTTAGAGGAGCGATGAAAGAGGGGTTACAAACTCGGAACTATCGCAAATTGAGAAGATAACTATACGTTACATGATCTGAGCTACCATTAGAGGAGAGACGAAAGAGGGGTTACAAGCTCTGAACCATCGTAAATTGAGAAGATAACTGTACGTTACATGATCTGAGCTATCGTTAGAGGAGACACGAACCAGAGGTTACAAGCTCTAAACTACCGCAAATTGAGAACATATCTATACGTTACATTATCTGAGCTATCGTTATAGGAGAGACGAACCGGAGGTAACAAGCTTTGAACTATCGCAAATTGAGAAGATAACTATACGTACATGATCCGAGCTCACGTCCGAGGAGAGACGGAAGAGGGGTTACAAGCTCTGAACTATCGCAAATTGAGAAGATAACTGTACGTTACATGATCTGAACTATCGTTAGAGGAGAGACGAAACAGAGGTTACAAGCTCTGAACTATCGCAAATTGAGAAGATAACTATACGTTACATGATCTGAGCTATCGTTAGAGGAGAGTCGAAAGAGGGGTTACAAGCTCTGAACTATCGCAAATTGAGAAGATACCTATACGTTACATGATCTGAGCTATCGTTAGAGGAAAGACGAACCAGAGGTTGCAAGCTCTGAACTATCGCAAATTGAGCAGATAACTATACGTTACATGATCTGAGCTATCGTTAAAGGAGAGACGAAACAGAGGTTACAAGCTCTGAACTATCTCACATTGAGAAGATAACTATACGTTACATGATCTGAGTTATCGTTAGAGGATAGACGGAAGAGGGGTTACAAGCTCTGAACTATCGCAAATTGAGAAGATAACTGTACGTTACATGATCTGAGCTATCGTTAGAGGAGAGACGAAAGAGGGGTTACAAGCTTTGAACTACCGCAAATTGAGAAGATAACTATACGTTACATGATATGAGCTATCGTTAGAGGAGATACGAAAGAGGGGTTACCAGCTCTGAACCATCGTAAATTGAGAAGATAACTGTACGTTACATGATCTGAGCTATCGTTAGAGGAGACACGAAAAAGAGGTTACAAGCTCTGAACTATTGCAAATTGAGAACATATCTATACGTTACATGATCTGAGCTATCGTTAGAGGAGAGGCGAAACAGAGGTTACAAGCTCTGAACCATCGCAAATTGAGAAGATAACAATACGTTACATGATCTGAGCTATCGTTAGAGGAGAGACGAAAGAGGGGTTACAAACTCTGAACTATCACAAATTAAGAAGATAACTATTCGTTACATATTCTGAGCTATCGTTAGAGGAGAGACGAACCAGAGGTTACAAGCTCTGAACTATCGCAAATTGAGAAGATAACTATACGTTACATGATTTGAGCTATCGTTAGAGGAGAGACGAAAGAGGGGTTACAAGCTCTGAACTATCGCAAATTGAGCAGATATCTATACGTTACATGATCTGAGCTATCGTTAAAGGAGAGACGAAACAGAGGTTACAAGCTCTGAACTATCGCACATTGAGAAGATAACTATACGTTACATGATCTGAGTTATCGTTAGAGGATAGACGGAAGAGGGGTTACAAGCTCTGAACTATCGCAAATTGAGCAGATATCTATACGTTACATGATCTGAGCTATCGTTAAAGGAGAGACGAACCAGAGGTAACAAGCTCTGAACTATCGCAAATTGAGATGATATCTATACGTTACATGATCTGAGTTATCGTTAGAGGAGAGACGAAACAGAGGTTACAAGCTCTGAACTATCGCAAATTGAGAAGATAATTATACGTTACATGATCTGAGCTATCGTTAGAGGAGAGTTGAAACAAAGGTTACAAGCTCTGAACTATCGCAAATTGAGAAGATAACTATACGTTACATGATCTGAGCTATCATTAGAGGAGAGACGAAAGAGGTGTTACAAGCTCTGAACTATCGCAATTTGAGAAGATAACTATACGTTACATGATATGAGCTATCGTTAGAGGAGATACGAAAGAGGGGTTACCAGCTCTGAACCATCGTAAATTGAGAAGATAACTGTACGTTACATGATCTGAGCTATCGTTAGAGGAGACACGAAAAAGAGGTTACAAGCTCTGAACTATTGCAAATTGAGAACATATCTATACGTTACATGATCTGAGCTATCGTTAGAGGAGAGGCGAAACAGAGGTTACAAGCTCTGAACCATCGCAAATTGAGAAGATAACAATACGTTACATGATCTGAGCTATCGTTAGAGGAGAGACGAAAGAGGGGTTACAAACTCTGAACTATCACAAATTAAGAAGATAACTATTCGTTACATATTCTGAGCTATCGTTAGAGGAGAGACGAACCAGAGGTTACAAGCTCTGAACTATCGCAAATTGAGAAGATAACTATACGTTACATGATTTGAGCTATCGTTAGAGGAGAGACGAAAGAGGGGTTACAAGCTCTGAACTATCGCAAATTGAGCAGATATCTATACGTTACATGATCTGAGCTATCGTTAAAGGAGAGACGAAACAGAGGTTACAAGCTCTGAACTATCGCACATTGAGAAGATAACTATACGTTACATGATCTGAGTTATCGTTAGAGGATAGACGGAAGAGGGGTTACAAGCTCTGAACTATCGCAAATTGAGCAGATATCTATACGTTACATGATCTGAGCTATCGTTAAAGGAGAGACGAACCAGAGGTAACAAGCTCTGAACTATCGCAAATTGAGATGATATCTATACGTTACATGATCTGAGTTATCGTTAGAGGAGAGACGAAACAGAGGTTACAAGCTCTGAACTATCGCAAATTGAGAAGATAATTATACGTTACATGATCTGAGCTATCGTTAGAGGAGAGTTGAAACAAAGGTTACAAGCTCTGAACTATCGCAAATTGAGAAGATAACTATACGTTACATGATCTGAGCTATCATTAGAGGAGAGACGAAAGAGGTGTTACAAGCTCTGAACTATCGCAATTTGAGAAGATAACTATACGGTACATGATCTGAGCTATCGTTAGCGGAGAGACGAACCATAGATTACAAGCTCTAAACTACGCAAATTGAGAAGATAACTATACGTTACATGATCTGAGCTATCGTTAGAGGAGAGACGAAAGAGGGGTTACAAGCTCTGAACTATCGCAAATTGAGAAGATAACTATACGTTAGATGATCTGAGCTATCGTTAGAGGAGAGACGAAAGAGGGGTTACAAGCTCTGAACGATCGCAAATTGAGAAGATAACTATACGCTACATGATCTGAGCCATCGTTAAAGAAGAGATGAAACAGAGGTTACAAGCTCTGAACTATCGCAAATTGAGAAGATAACTATACTTTACATGATCTGAGCTATCGTTAGAGGAGAGACGAAAGCGGGGTTACAAGCTCTGGACCATCGTAAATTGAGAAGATAACTGTACGTTACATGATCTGAGCTATCGTTAGAGGAGACACGAACCAGAGGTTACAAGCTCTGAACTATCACAAATTGAGAACATATCTATACGTTACATGATCTGAGCTATCGTTAGAGGAGAGACGAACCAGAGGTAACAAGCTTTGAACTATCGCAAATTGAGAAGGTAACTATACGTTATATTATCTGAGCTATCGTTAGAGGAGCGATGAAAGAGGGGTTACAAGCTCGGAACTATCGCAAATTGAGAAGATAACTATACGTTACATGATCTGAGCTACCATTAGAGGAGAGACGAAAGAGGGGTTACAAGCTCTGAACCATCGTAAATTGAGAAGATAACTGTACGTTACATGATCTGAGCTATCGTTAGAGGAGACACGAACCAGAGGTTACAAGCTCTGAACTACCGCAAATTGAGAACATATCTATACGTTACATTATCTGAGCTATCGTTATAGGAGAGACGAACCGGAGGTAACAAGCTTTGAACTATCGCAAATTGAGAAGATATCTATACGTACATGATCCGAGCTATCGTCCGAGGAGAGACGGAAGAGGGGTTACAAGCTCTGAACTATCGCAAATTGAGAAGATAACTGTACGTTACATGATCTGAACTATCGTTAGAGGAGAGACGAAACAGAGGTTACAAGCTCTGAACTATCGCAAATTGAGAAGATAACTATACGTTACATGATCTGAGCTATCGTTAGAGGAGAGTCGAAAGAGGGGTTACAAGCTCTGAACTATCGCAAATTGAGAAGATACCTATACGTTACATGTACTGAGCTATCGTTAGAGGAAAGACGAACCAGAGGTTGCAAGCTCTGAACTATCGCAAATTGAGCAGATAACTATACGTTACATGATCTGAGCTATCGTTAAAGGAGAGACGAAACAGAGGTTACAAGCTCTGAACTATCGCACATTGAGAAGATAACTATACGTTACATGATCTGAGTTATCGTTAGAGGATAGACGGAAGAGGGGTTACAAGCTCTGAACTATCGCAAATTGAGAAGATAACTGTACGTTACATGATCTGAGCTATCGTTAGAGGAGAGACGAACCAGAGGTAACAAGCTCTGAACTATCGCAAATTGAGAAGATAACTATACGTTACATGATCTGAGCTATCGTTAGAGGAGAGACGAAAGAGGGGTTACAAGCTTTGAACTATCGCAAATTGAGAAGATAACTATACGTTACATGATCTGAGCTATCGTTAGAAGAGATACGAAAGAGGGGTTACCAGCTCTGAACTATCGCAAATTGAGAAGATAACTCCACGTTACATGATCTGAGCTATCGTTAGAGGAGAGACGAAACAGAGGGTACAAGCTCTGAACCATCGCAAATTGAGAAGATAACAATACGTTACATGATCTGAGCTATCGTTAGAGGAGAGACGAAAGAGGGGTTACAAACTCTGAACTATCACAAATTGAGAAGATAACTATTCGTTACATATTCTGAGCTATCGTTAGAGGAGAGACGAACCAGAGGTTACAAGCTCTGAACTATCGCAAATTGAGAAGATAACTATACGTTACATGATTTGAGCTATCGTTAGAGGAGAGACGAAAGAGGGGTTACAAGCTCTGAACTATCGCAAATTGAGCAGATATCTATACGTTACATGATCTGAGCTATCGTTAAAGGAGAGACGAAACAGAGGTTACAAGCTCTGAACTATCGCAAATTGAGAAGATAATTATACGTTACATGATCTGAGCTATCGTTAGAGGAGAGTTGAAACAAAGGTTACAAGCTCTGAACTATCGCAAATTGAGAAGATAACTATACGTTACATGATCTGAGCTATCATTAGAGGAGAGTCGAAAGAGGGGTTACAAGCTCTGAACTATCGCAAATTGAGAAGATACCTATACGTTACATGATCTGAGCTATCGTTAGAGGAAAGACGAACCAGAGGTTGCAAGCTCTGAACTATCGCAAATTGAGCAGATAACTATACGTTACATGATCTGAGCTATCGTTAAAGGAGAGACGAAACAGAGGTTACAAGCTCTGAACTATCGCACATTGAGAAGATAACTATACGTTACATGATCTGAGTTATCGTTAGAGAATAGACGGAAAAGGGGTTACAAGCTCTGAACTATCGCAAATTGAGAAGATAACTGTACGTTACATGATCTGAGCTGTCGTTAGAGGAGAGACGAACCAGAGGTAACAAGCTCTGAACTATCGCAAATTGAGATGATATCTATACGTTACATGATCTGAGTTATCGTTAGAGGAGAGACGAAACAGAGGTTACAAGCTCTGAAATATCGCAAATTGAGAAGATAATTATACGTTACATGATCTGAGCTATCGTTAGAGGAGAGTTGAAACAAAGGTTACAAGCTCTGAACTATCGCAAATTGAGAAGATAACTATACGTTACATGATCTGAGCTAGCATTAGAGGAGAGACGAAAGAGGTGTTACAAGCTCTGAACTATCGCAATTTGAGAAGATAACTATACGGTACATGATCTGAGCTATCGTTAGAGGAGAGACGAACCATAGGTTACAAGCTCTAAACTATCGCAAATTGAGAAGATAACTATACGTTTCATGATCTGAGCTATCGATAGAGGAGAGACGAAAGAGGGGTTACAAGCTCTGAACTATCGCAAATTGAGAAGATAACTATACGTTAGATGATCTGAGCTATCGTTAGAGGAGAGACGAAAGAGGGGTTACAAGCTCTGAACGATCGCAAATTGAGAAGATAACTATACGCTACATGATCTGAGCCATCGTTAAAGTAGAGATGAAACAGAGGTTACAAGCTCTGAACTATCGAAAATTGAGAAGATAACTATACTTTACATGATCTGAGCTATCGTTAGAGGAGAGACGAAAACGGGGTTACAAGCTCTGAACCATCGTAAATTGAGAAGATAACTGTACGTTACATGATCTGAGCTATCGTTAGAGGAGACACGAACCAGAGGTTACAAGCTCTGAACTATCACAAATTGAGAACATATCTATACGTTACATGATCTGAGCTATCGTTAGAGGAGAGACGATCCGGAGGTAACAAGCTTTGAACTATCGCAAATTGAGAAGATAACTATACGTTATATTATCTGAGCTATCGTTAGAGGAGCGATGAAAGAGGGGTTACAAGCTCGGAACTATCGCAAATTGAGAAGATAACTATACGTTACATGATCTGAGCTACCATTAGAGGAGAGACGAAAGAGGGGTTACAAGCTCGGAACTATCGCAAATTGAGAAGATAACTATACGTTACATGATCTGAGCTATCGTTAGAGGGGAGACGAAAGAGGGGTTACAAGCTCGGAACTATCGCAAATTGAGAAGATAACTGTACGTTACATGATCTGAGCTGTCGTTAGAGGAGAGAGGAAAGAAGGGTTACAAGCTCTGAACTATCGCAAATTTGGAAGATAACTATACGTTCCATGATCTGAGCTATCGAGAAATGAAAGAAGATCTATAGGTTTAATTATCGGAACAATTGGATAGTGAGAGAATAACTATAGGTTACATGATCTGAGCTATCGCAAATTGAGAAGATAACTATACGTTACATGATTTGAGCTATCGTTAGAGGAGAGACGAAAGAGGGGTTACAAGCTCTGAACTATCGCAAATTGAGAAGATAACTATACGTTACATGATCTGAGCTGTCGTTAGAGGAGAGAGGAAAGAAGGGTTACAAGCTCTGAACTATCGCAAATTTGGAAGATAACTATACGTTCCATGATCTGAGCTATCGAGAAATGAAAGAAGATCTATAGGTTTAATTATCGGAACAATTGGATAGTGAGAGAATAACTATAGGTTACATGATCTGAGCTATCGCAAATTGAGAAGATAACTATACGTTACATGATCTGAGCTACCATTAGAGGAGAGACGAAAGAGGGGTTACAAGCTCGGAACTATCGCAAATTGAGAAGATAACTATACGTTACATGATCTGAGCTATCGTTAGAGGGGAGGCGAAAGAGGGGTTACAAGCTCGGAACTATCGCAAATTGAGAAGATAACTATACGTTACATGATCTGAGCTATCGTTAGAGGGGAGACGAAAGAGGGGTTACAAGCTCGGAACTATCGCAAATTGAGAAGATAACTGTACGTTACATGATCTGAGCTGTCGTTAGAGGAGAGAGGAAAGAAGGGTTACAAGCTCTAAACTATCGCAAATTTGGAAGATAACTATACGTTCCATGATCTGAGCTATCGAGAAATGAAAGAAGATCTATAGGTTTAATTATCGGAACAATTGGATAGTGAGAGAATAACTATAGGTTACATGATCGGAACTATCATTAAACGAGAGACGAATTAGAGGTAAGATGGTTTTAACTATAGCAAATTGAGAAGATAAGTATACGTTACATGATCTGAGCTATCGTTAGAGGAGAGACGAAAGAGGGGTTACAAACTCTGAACTATCACAAATTGAGAAGATAACTATTCGTTACATATTCTGAGCTATCGTTAGAGGAGAGACGAACCAGAGGTTACAAGCTCTGAACTATCGCAAATTGAGAAGATAACTATACGTTACATGATTTGAGCTATCGTTAGAGGAGAGACGAAAGAGGGGTTACAAGCTCTGAACTATCGCAAATTGAGCAGATATCTATACGTTACATGATCTGAGCTATCGTTAAAGGAGAGACGAAACAGAGGTTACAAGCTCTGAACTATCGCACATTGAGAAGATAACTATACGTTACATGATCTGAGTTATCGTTAGAGGATAGACGGAAGAGGGGTTACAAGCTCTGAACTATCGCAAATTGAAAAGATAACTGTACGTTACATGATCTGAGCTATCGTTAGAGGAGAGACGAAAGAGGGGTTACAAGCTCGGAACTATCGCAAATTGAGAAGATAACTATACGTTACATGATCTGAGCTGTCGTTAGAGGAGAGAGGAAAGAAGGGTTACAAGCTCTGAACTATCGCAAATTTGGAAGATAACTATACGTTCCATGATCTGAGCTATCGAGAAATGAAAGAAGATCTATAGGTTTAATTATCGGAACAATTGGATAGTGAGAGAATAACTATAGGTTACATGATCGGAACTATCATTAAACGAGAGACGAATTAGAGGTAACATGGTTTTAACTATAGCAAATTGAGAAGATAAGTATACGTTACGTGATCTGAGCTATCGAGAAATGAAATAAGAACTATAGGTTAAATTGTCTGAACTATTGGGTAGTGAGAGAATAACTATAGGTTTCATGATCTGAACTATCATTAATAGAGAGACGAACCAGAGGTTACATGGTCTTAACTATAGTAAATTGAGAAGATAACTATAAGTTATACGAACTGATTTATCGAGAAATGAAAGATGTAATATAGTTTAAATTATGTGATATATTGAGTATTGGTAGAATAACTATAGGTTACAAGATCTGAACTATCAGGAAGTGAGAGAAGAAATAGTTCTGCTATAGGTTCTATAGGAAGAGTTTTATAGGTTACATGATCTAAACTATTGGGCGGTGAGTAAAGAACTATCGAATGCAAACTAACCGACAGTCAGAGGGATTAATAAAAATTTTTAAATATTACATAAGGCGGCTTTCATGTAACAACTTACTAGAATAATACAAAGTAATGCACCAACTTATAACTACACTTGCCACTCTAATGATTAATAATTCAAATTAAATTAATAATGATTCTTTACTTTCACCAGGAACCGCATTTGATCACTGGAGCCACTCTCACATATTTTGGTTTAATCTCAGCCGTACTTTTTAATTTGTGGATTTACAGCTTGATGGGTCAGTTAGTTATAAACTCAGTAAGTATAACTGGTTTCGAAATAAATTGGATATTGCAACATGGTATTTATTTATGTCAAAATGAATATAAATAAATAAATATAAATAATAAGTTAAATGTAATACAATAGAAAATCAAGTAGAAATTAAAGATTGTAATATAATCTTCGGTCGGATTTTTACCTGTTATTTATTTACAAAGAAGAGGCGCATAATAAGTGCAGAAAATTTACATAAATGTAAAAATAAGAAAATTTTAAACATAAATGTTTAAAAAATTTAACAATAAACCATTGAAATCATTTCTATTTGTAGCAGCTAATAGCTCCACCCATCCACTAAATAATTCTGTCCTCTGTCATTAGAAATAACAGGAAATCTAATGAGCCCTAATACTATAAATACAAATGCACAAAATATATTTATAGAATTGTATTGATTAGATTACAAACATAAATTTAATGTGGCTTTGGAACACATTGTTAACTCGGTTGCTTTATTTTTTGGAATAAGTCATGTCTTCTGCGTCTGCTTATCAGATAGTTTTTTTCTGCAGCCTTTCGTACACGTCACACGTAATCGTAACATGTGTTATTCTTCCTTACTTACGATCGTCATTACTCATCCATTGATATACGTCTGTATCATCGACATTTTCCCAACCGGTAATTTTTTTATAAGAAATGTTAAAAGTGTTTCTTGCTGTGGATAAATGACACAGTCAGCTGTTATATTATCACCCAGGACTTTATTATTACTTATTTGATGTTGGCTACCCAGTACACAACTTCCTTAGCTGTATTTATTTAGAAACCCTACAATGTTCTCTTTCCTTGCAGTAGCTTCCAATAGAGGTTGTGAGAAACGATTTACCTTTCAAATATATAAAATAGTCTGAAATAGAAATAGGCTCTAATTTAACGGAAGCTTGAAAAATCGGGACTCGGATTTTAAAGACTGTACTGTATTTTAAAGCTTGTTGTGGGGCTATTATTTGTTGAATGTTTATTCTTGAGAGTGAGGTTATCTATTTCATCACTATTTACAATTCAAGGCTATTTCCACAAATTGTATTTATCTAAACAATTTCAATGTATTCAATTTAAATTTAGGTTCCAAGTCTGTTACATTGTATGTTTTCAATCTGGCTCCATCTATTTTTAGCAATTCCTTTTCTATACTATTACCAAATTTTGCAACTGTTACAACACACACACACACACACACACACACACACACACACACACACACACACACACACACACACTCACACACACATATAGGTGCGGACACCCACACCCAAGCAAGGGCGCACGCAAGCAACGTTTTATTTAAATAGAGGTTAATCTCCATTTGTTAATATTTTTGTTTTATGCACAATTAATTTGGGGATACATGTTGCATATTTTTTTTTATCTTGTATATATTTATCTTACATTTGAACTTGACATATTATTGAATGTACTGTGTTCTAGATATAAAAATAAATGTTTATGAAAGTGAATTATTTCTTGAGAAAATATTACACGACTTTAATTGTTATTAATGTCAATTATAATAACGTTGTTAATAGTTGCTAATAATTATCTGTCTGTGGAATCTCAAAGACGCTTAGGTAAAATGTATATGGTTGTACGTAAAATAGTTTGTAGTAAAAAAAAATGGTTTTAAAAGTTTTATGTACTGATTATTATAATTTTACGCCCAACCAAATTGAACTATAATAAAAAATACTATAATTTTGCATAACCGAAATTATACAGACTTGGAACACCATGTCTCTTACACATAAGCGTTTTTTTAACATTATCAGTTATTAATCGAGTATTATATTTGATAGAGTTACATAATATTGTTATTTTTGTAACATATATGGCTGTACCAGGCAGAACAATTACGGTACGCTTTGCAGAGCTCAAACTGGGAAGATTTCCCCAAATCATTCAACACAGATTTACTGATTATGGGAGAAATGCTGAACAAACCTCTATGTTTGAAAGTGGGAGGAATATATCTTCTTCATTTGGAAACCTTCACGTCAGTAAGTGTTCAGTAATCATTATTCTCATTTCAATTTTTGTATTTCAATAAATGTATTTATTAACTATTAGACCTTCATCTCTGCTTTGAGCACAACTTTGTGTTACAAAACTTACAACTTTTAAATGTTTTCATAACTATGCCAGTAAATAAAGTTGAGTAGATGATCATTACGTTAAGTAATATTTTAGAAGTAAAAATGTATTGAGAGGTTGTGTAAGCATAAGGTGTATACAAAAATAAAATATTTATTATTGTTGGAGTTTTTTTTTTTTGTTGCAGGTGCTTCAGGCAACCTACAGTTATTTCAATGTACTCAGGACTTTGCGCTTTCCAGATTCAACCTAAGAGGAAACACAAAACATTCTGTATCTTTGTCTCAATTAAAGTTATAAACTTACTTGAACACAACAGTAAACTCAAATTTGTATCCTATATAAATATAGCTGTATAGCAGCGCCCCACAACTGTTGCTGATTTTACAAAATATTATTTTTTTCCGCTATAGATTTCTCAGGTTTCATGTTAGCGAAACCTTTTGCATCACATATAATATTAAGGACCCATCACTAAATTATCAGCAATTAGCACTTGCACCTATATTTGTTGTAATGAAAAGCTATTATACTTAAAGAAGGTTTTTGAAGGTAAATATTGATGTTTGTGGTAGGTTTCATAGAAATAGGTTTCAACATTGTGAATATATTAAGATTTTATTCTTTTACTGTCAAACCTGTAATGACCAAAATAATTTTAAGTGCAATATTTTTAAATGTTTTAAAAATTAAATCTTTTTTTGAAAATTAAAACGAGAACTTTTATGTAACCTCTCTACTTCTGAACGTTTTCAATAGACAGCTAACTCTGCCTAAGTTAAATCGTAAGATACAATTGGTAAGGAAAACATTTGAACTCGGTGAGTCTTTTCAAAGTATAAAGAATAATTATTATATATGAATAAAAATAAGGCTTTTTAAATAAACTAAAGCACACACACAGTTACAAAAACCAGGGAGGGGTTACACTTTAAATCATTTTATTAGCCTTCACTAGGTAATCATGTAGAAATTATTTACATTTGAATGTAACGTTTATAGTTTAAATAATAAATAATAAGAACCAGATTTTCAAATCTTAAACAAATCTGTTAATAATCCTAAAATGTAGTCTACATATTGCAGTGCACTAGTACTCGATATGATCGGGATTTTTTATCATCGCAGTTAAATGAGTAAAAACATTTTTCAGGATTTTTCGTGACATTGGATTTTTACAGGATTTAATTTTCATTATATAAGAAACAAACAAATTATATTCTTTTCAATTTTTTTTTAAATTTATGTTTGCCAGTCTACATACAGGCTAAAGTATTTATGAAGTCAAAGAAACTTTACTAGAAATAATCGTTATAAATTATTGACCTGACCGCAATTTTTAAACGTTTGAAGATTATGAGTAATAGTTAAAATTCTATAGCAGTTACCTGTGCGTGTTACCTACACATTAGCCTCGACAAATTAACTTGGATGAACCAACGAGTAAATCAATGATAGGTCATATAAATAATGAGTGGTTATTACTTTCAGAATTTATTGCAGAGTCGCAGTACACGTTGAAGGTTAGAGCAAATTGGCAAACCCAATGACAATCCTTGATACACACAGACGGTGTAATTGGCTACATATCTCGTAAATACATACTTGCTAAAATTCTTTGAGCACAAACAAAAGCCGTCCCTGTTTCAAGAGCGTGGTTCCAACTAACGCTTAGTTACGGTATAAAAATCTTTTTTCCTTTTGTAATGTTTTGTGGCCATGCTACTCCAATTACAGTAGCGTTATCCTAGCAACCAGTTTTTTTTCAATCACGACCTGATTGAAACACTATTGTTTCACGTAAAAATAAATCGGATATGACTTTATTAATTTTGAAATCTATTGTGAGGCTGTTATTAGCTCTATCCGTTGTCCCTATAGGGCGAGGCTATTTATTCCACCTCTATTTAAAAATTGAATTTATTTAGTCAAACTTCAATATACTAAACAGTTTTAGTTTCATAAAGCTAAATTTAGCTTTTTCTAATTTTGGTTACTTGGTTTGTTTTTAATCTGGTTTAGTGTAGTTGTGTACTTTGTGGTCAAATTTATTTCTTTGGGCTAAATCCCTATTCTACACTATTATTTCATTTTTTCAACGGTCAATTTGGCCGGTCCAGTGTGTTGCTATAGACAAGCTTATCCTGAAAGACACATTCTCTTCTTGGCTGAAACATTCTGGATCCACACTTAGGTATACTTGTAAAACAACCGACGCAGTTGAAAATCTAACCAAGTCAGAACCTGTGATACTGCTTTCCAATTCCTGCCAGAAACCAATCACTGGAATTTTAACCAAAAACCTAACTTGCTGAGATCTAACCCTTTTGGCGAAATTTTCACGGGGAATGAATTCGTTGAAGGGAACAGCTCACTAACCATAACTAAGAAAGTTGTATAATAATACGAAAATAAACCCTATTTTGAAAATTAGTAAGATATTGACTTATTTTTATTATCTATGAATTTGAAAATTAGCCCTGTCATTGGAATTATTATTTTGTTTTCAAACATGAACTTTTATAATGAAAATACATTAACTTAAAAAAAAAAGATTTTAAGCTTCTTTTCTAAATACCCACGTTTTGCAGCGATATTTTGAGATATAATCTTTTCAGAAATATTGAAATATTTATCTATATGAAATAATATATACTCGCATTTCAACTAAAAGTTCTGAAAACATACATTGATATAATTTACAAAAAACATTTATTTGTATAATGTATTATTTGAATGTTTTAGAAATTAAACAATTCTTTTGTGGTGTATTTATCATTTCAACAAATTTGTCTGTCGCAAATTAAAATTTCTGTAATGAAAATTTATAGATATAACTTATTGTAGATACTTAGGCTATATATATATAAAAAAATTGTTTCTTTGCTTAGGCTTCTACCGTACCTATTCATTATAGTTTAATTTAAAATAATTATTTTAAAAAATCTAAAAGAAACAATAATTTATTTATGTTTTATAAAACTTCCAACTTTTTATTCAATCTAGGTAATTTATCCATCAACAATAGTAAAGTGGTATAATTTCACTGCTATCTATATTGAAATTTATTTTCTTACATGAAAATTAGCTGAAAACCAAGTAACTTTTAATTCTATAGATAAGTTATGTAACCATAGATTATGTTATTTTGTAAAATAATTGTTTTAAAATAAACGCATAATTACCTATGTTGAACCTTAATACACCAAAAAACCCTAATATTCTAAATTAAAAAGTTTATTTGTCATTTACCTACAAATGCAATTATACATCTACTTTTTAAATGTCTGCAATTATACTCTACTAGAGAACACTAAAATTCATTTAATATTTTTCCTTTTTTATACATTGCATTAGATTGAAAATCCATATTCTTTGCTCTGAACATATTCAAAGACAAATTAATTTAACTTATTTTTCTTGCTTATGAACTTTTATTACAACCTTTTTTTAAATTTCCCTACATTTCAAAACACAAACTTTTAATTTTCCCCTTCATTACAATTTATTTACACCCCATTTATATCTAATATGCATTTTAACTTTCAAAATATTAGTTTATGGGTGATAATTAGACATCTTGTGTCAGCCATATTTGTTCATAACATGTAGACAGATATGACGTCAGCCACTTTATATTATGCATCTTCCTAAGATTATTTAGGCTACTAAGAGAGTATTTTATAACAATATGGGAAACTGGATTTTAAAATGAAGGAATATAACTTATCTTTATCGTTTGCATGAGACAAAGAGAGTTCTAGCCTGACCAATCATATAGGTTTGTTATTTTCCGATATCTTTATTTGGTAGAACATTCCTTCACTGCTTCTCTCTTGGTATGGAAGTCGGACTTCTTTAAAGTCTCGCTTTCTCTGCAACGTTTGTGACGCCATGTCCAGTGCTTAGTACTCCATTGCATTTTTTCACTTCTTTTTTCATTCGTTGTGTGACCTTTATGTTTTTTATATGAATTTTAAATGCCTAAATTTAGAGTTCAACGTTGGTTACTCAATTTATGACTTTTAGTATTTTAAGTCTGAATTTTTATAAAATATATTATAATATTCAGATCTTTTTCAAAGTTATTTCGCTGCCATTTTTTCGCTACACAGGCGGTAACAGTTTTTTCTTGGCTTCAGTTCTCCCTTCCAAACCATCATCTGGCTTGTTGGAAAGTCTTCAATCAAATTTACTGTAAGTAATTACATTATAACCCACCACTCAGTGGCGAAACTAAACGCCATGTTACCCCTAATCCTGAAGCATAGCTTACTGGCATACATAAATTGTTACACATTTAATAACTGGCTATAACGTTTTTTATTAAGTGTTGAACAAATATTTTCTTGTTTTTTATATTTTGTAAAGATCTTGTTAGTGAATTTTTTGAAATGTCGGTGGCTTCTCTGAGTTAATTTTGGCATTTAGAGAAATTGGGGGAATATCGCGCACTTAACGAAACCAAAACATTTAATTGTCCTAATAACACTTAAAAACGTATTTAAACAATTAAAACATTAAAAGTTATGTATATTATACATACATGATAAAATATACATAATATGTATATATTATATAATACATATGTATTAGCTCAATATAGATTGACACTAATGTGTATAACACATATATACGCATTAATACATAATACTCTGTATTATGCTCTACAATATTATTACATAATATAATATAATATAATATTATATATATATATATATATATATATATATATATATATATATATATATATATATATAATAAGTTATAAATTTGGTTTATATGAAACCTTATATATGCGCGATATTACCCAAACTGTGGGGTAATTCCATGTGGTACTTAGGGTTTTTTTCGAGTACGGTACGTTTAAAGGCGTTATGCAATAAATAATGCACTAAAAATTAATTAAAATGTTTTACTAATCCACACCAGTTTATTTAACCCATTACTATATATAGCTACATGAAAGAGTACTATAAAATTAAAGATTACCAGGAATACTTATAAAAACAAGGATTGTGGGAATAAATTCAATTGTTTAGTTGTTTTTTTTCTTTTTATCTTCGTATTTCTTGCTTCTAATTTATTGTACATATCACATTCATAACCTTCAGGACAGTTCCACCCGCGTAAGCCGCATCTCACACAACGATATCATTCTTCAATCTCTGCCATAGTCGTCATAAGAAATGCACTTATCATTATTTTTCTCATCTACGCTTTCATCTAAGTCTTTAAATTCGTTGTCCTAACATATTTTATTAAGTAACATATCTGAGTTGTATAATTCGCTCCATTTTAAATATCTTTTCCTTTTCGTTCCTGTTCTCTTAGCATTAGTTTTATCTCCTTACAATAATTTTTCTTATCCGTTCTATTTAGTTTTGCTAAAAAATGTTCATCTAAATGTTTTACTTTCTCCTCCTTAAGTTTTTGGCGTTCTATTTTCTTTCTTTCCTTTGTTGGTCAGAATCTAGGAGTGTTGGTTATTTGTAGTGTTGTTTTTATTTGTTTTATTGTGCCTTTGTATTAGCACGACATCCATAAATTATGCGGCGGAAGTAGTTGAAGGTGCAGGCAAAGCGAGTGTTTTCTAGGGCGGAATCCTGACGGAAGATGGATTTACACTTCGCACGAACCATCCTGAAAGTATGTTAAATAATCCCTCCCCACACACACACACACACACACACACACACACACACACACACACACACACACACACACACACACACACACACACACACACACACACACATACACACACACACACACACACATACACACACACACACACACACACACACACACACACACACACACACACACACACACACATACACACACACATACACACACACACACACACACATACACACACACACACACACACACACATACACACATACATGCATCGGTTTACATATATATATTGTCGCACCGCCGTAGGAAGGCTATATATAGCCTTCACTGGCTGGTCACTTGTAGCCTGTCACTGCCGTGGCAAGTGCGTTCACTTATAATAGAGGTTATACCTTTAAAATATTGAAAGCTTTACCTTTTGTGTAGTTGTATTATTATATAAGGGTTACCTTCCTAGCTGGTTTTCTCGGGGTAATGCCGATCGATTGGATTCAGGTACTGCTAGCACTTGCCTGTTCCTGCCTGGTATTTTAAGACTTGCACCATTTGTCTTGTCTTATTCGACTTCCCTTTATGACTTGATATTTCAATTTACAAAGACCGGAAAAATCAAGTACGTAGAGAACAGCTGATAAAGAACGGAGACTGTAGTGTGCTGCTCTCGGTGGCGACTAATGAGATCTTTTTCCTCTCTCTCTCTCTCCGTGGTTTGGCAGTAATTCAACAGAAAAACTTTACAAACCTACCCCACAAAACGGAAACCGGGGTTAGGTGAAATGATAAACCCCTTGAGTGTGTATGTAGTATCTGATGTACACATATTGAGACTGTCAAGGTACACCGGCGGCCCCGCTTGCACGAGGTGAACAATGCCAGACCTTAGCCCCGAGAGTACCTATCGATTAGCTCGTCTATTGCATTCTGCGCGAAACAATCCTCAACCTCAACAAATATATAGTACATAATAATAATAATAATAAATATATACTAAACATCAATAAACTTGGATTCATATAATTCATAGGTATATATATATATAGATACGAGACCTAATAACGGAGTTACACATCCCTTCAGGTATGGCCTGCTATGCTTTTGACTCACTTGGAGTGAGAGTCTGATAGCTTCCTTAATAATCAATACCGCAATATCTATGACATTATATATTTAATGAGTATCGACTCAACATGTAACATAATAACAATAACATCTTATATAAATATGAGAGTACATACATAATGTAATAAACAAAATAATAATAGGGTTGGGTATCTCATAAATCCAGTCCGTTGAACAATGGCGCATTCATCAAATATTCGGGGCTAAACTACGTTTCGGCATACAAATCATTACTTATCTATGGGGTGACCTGAGGTTTTAGCTATTCGATATAAGAATTTTTAATATATATCTTGCCACTTAGATCACCCAACGAAACTGCCACATGTGTAAGGTAATCGAGTTTGGCTGTGAACTTTTCAATCGCCGAACTAAGGGGAATGTGTCCTTCACCACATCATGTTGTTAACTTTAAAGGTATGTGGATTTCGGCACTTATTATAAGCCTGTTTAGCTCTTTGCTTTTCGTTTGACCTGGTGCCAGAGGTTTGTGGGGTTTGTGAAATTCGGAGAAGAATTTCGTTCTTACGCCTAATTAGGGAAAGAGGGAATTTTAAATTAAAATACGAGCGTTGCCTATAGGTCGGTATTTTGAGTTGATCCCAATAAAATACAAATGTAAAAGCAAGAGTATAAGCTTGTATGAAGATAGTGGTCGCCACTCTGGGGATCCACAATAAATTTTAAATTTCCAGGTAAATCTGTAAATATTTAACGCGATATGGCACTTCATTCGTAATTTGTAAGGGTTATTTGAAGACCGTATAACAATTTGGCAGGGTATTATCGGAAACACTCCCTTTCTCGAGGGTATCTCCCTTAACAAATCAGCGGACATTATGGTTCTTACTCAACCCGAATCTAAGAGGGTGGGTGTTTCAAATCCCGCAAGAGATATATGGAGGAATGGGAGCCTCTCATGGATTCCTGAAAAAATACCTTTAATTTCCCGACTAAAGGGTTTGCTCTGCCGCAGCACGGTTTGCCCACTAACGATGGTTCCTACTCAGGCGGGTGCTTTGATGCTTAACTTATAGGGCTTTTCCTGAGGTATATTGTGTTTTCCTTTATGATCCTTGCAATACCAGACGTAGTTTCTTGCAGGCTACACAGACGATCACTGGAGACTTAATCCCTGGGGTAACGTTTGTCTGGGGTACCCGTGAATGATTTATGATTGGAAAATTTCGGGCTGGTTTAGGCGAAAGATTTTCTTTTTAAAGTATAGAAGGACTTTACTTTGGTTAGGAAGGAAATCGTTAAATTGGGTGTTAGTCATCCTGACACACAACTCGTGGAGTTCCTCGAAATTACGTTGTTTGGTTTTGAGGTGCGAACAATTTCTTAACGCAGGGGATAAGCCTTCGATTATTATTACGGTGATTTCTAACTCCATCTTATTAAATTTTAAAAGTTCAGCTAATTCTATTATGTCGATAGCATAGTTACATAAGTTTTCTTTGGGGGTCTGTAGAAAAGATTCTGGATGAAGGATATTATTAACTTGCGGGGTACAAACGACCTAAGGCCGTCGAAATTGAAATTTGACAAGTCCGTTTGCTTAATTAATTTCCAAACTAGAGTCCCCACACATAAGGTGTATTTAGAGATAGCATACCTTGTTGAATCTAGGGAAAATGTATATATATTTGCATTCATATTTTTAAAAAAATTACCATTTACGGGTATATCCAACCCGTACGCGAATGGTAGTGTGCCCAGAAGTCTTTCGGCTGGGCGTTGCAGAGAAAATGTAAATGAATGACTTATGTTCCAGAGAGGGACATTTTATGTTGTAGAATTCTCTAGAATTCTTG
The DNA here is from genome assembly GCA_036971475.1 of Prosapia bicincta. Lineage (NCBI taxonomy): Eukaryota > Metazoa > Arthropoda > Insecta > Hemiptera > Cercopidae > Prosapia > Prosapia bicincta. Next base: position 125,587,562 of record JBAIZL010000004.1, read on the forward strand.
ATCGTAGAACGTCAAGCTCTAACTTTAACTGCTCTCCATTTTTCTTAATCTGGTCAAGGAGATTACCCAGATCATCGTCTGTATGGGACTCAGTTTCCGCTGGTTCGGCCGTTTGGGTGACTTGGTCGGTATATTTAGTATGTGAATCCATATAGTTCTTAATTTATTTCATTTGTATTTAGCTACACTCGACCTAGCTAGGGATAATTCTACATAACACGCATATACAGAAAATTGACAGCAAGGATACAATAGGCGAAAACAAATAAAACTATAATAGCTTTCTAAATATTGTATTTCTAATAAAGGTTGAAATAAATACGACGGTACAGTAAGCAAACAATTTTAGTTTTTTTAAATTTTATTTTCTAAAGAAGTTGAACGTAGTTCTATAGGAGCCGAACAGATTATCTATTTACTTACAATATGATAGGAGTAACTCTTAACTCGTAACTCCTGAATGCTCCTGTTATGTTACATGTTTATAATACACTGACTTAAGCAATTTTTTCTGCGAATGATTTTACTTATTTTTAGAAACCGTTTGTATATTTTATACAGATTTTAAAATAATAAAACAATGAATTTACTTATCGTTATCGCTAATACAATCTTGCCCTATGTATGATTATAGATATAGTTACAAAAAATACACGTCCTTATTCGTTAATGTTTGTGAAACAAATTTGTGAACTATTTTACAATAAACGTCCTGCTAATATTTGGTCACACCGCCATAGGAAGGCTAAATAATGCATTTTTGCAACAAAATAAAATTTAGAAAGCCCCACCCCACAAAGAAAATCTTAACAAGTAGCTTCCGCGGGCCGTGGCCGGTGCGGATACGTATAATAGAGGTCATATCTATAAATTAACAATATTGAAAGCTTTATCTTTTGTGTTATATCAGCATATAAGGGTACTTTCAAGGTACATACAAGGCAAACTTGAATGCAGTTAAATATATCCAAACGCTTGTAATTTACCAAAAATATACACAAACCTATATTGGATTATGTAAAAGGTGAAATGAAGTTGTAATTCTGGCTCTAGTTTCAATATTTTTGGTAAAACATTTTCCAATAAACCAAGACAAAATAAAAGAGGTGCCAACACTTATTAAACACTTACGGTTTGTGAAGGTTTCCAAATGAAGAATGTATATTCCGGCTATTTTCAAACATAGAGGCTTGTTTAGCATTCCTCCCATGATGAGTGAATCCTGGTTCGGAAGTCATCCCAGTTTGAGGAGTAGAAAGCCTTACGTAATTCCTCTCCCAATAGCAAGGATGTAAAAGGTACAAAGTCAATAACATGACAATACTGAAAGATTATTAGACACGGTTATATCTAAGAACCTACGTTGTCCCTGCTTGTAACATTCCGGTTATAGGAAATATAATTATTTATCAACTATGTCTTATTTAAGTATTAAATCCTTTGAACGAATTAAACTATTAAAGGAAATGTCTATTTGAGATCACGAAAATATTATTATTATTTATGAGGCAGCAACAAAGACGATCGGAAGCTTTTCTGGTCTGTTTGTCCCCGCTCTCTCGCTCTACTGTCTCACTCTCTCTCTCTCTCCGCGTCTCTGGACGCTATTACTACCAACACTTCATACATGTCGAAACGAAACACAAAGCAAAAGTAGTTCCAATTTCTCCAGTTATACAATCTGAAATGGCTATTGCTGAAGATATATTGTAATTATGAACTAAAGTTCACATTTATAATTATAAATACATCTCTCTTTTATACGATATATTTGTCATCAGTTCAAAAATTCCTAAACTAAGGTTGGAAGTTTTGTGTAGCCTATCACGTTAAAACGGAACTTTTAGAAGACTTTACCATAATGACCAAAATGTTAAATAAATTAATTATTAGAAAATATCGTTTGAAAAATCGAGAATCAGAAGAAAATTATGAAAATCAAAATCGGAAGCGAAATCGAAAGTTTTAGGTGTCGGTCCATCCATATTGTTTTTACCTTTACGTAATGTTAGGTGTAGAAATTTATCTGATAACATTGGTAGTTCCATACAGTATAAACAACCCTGGCATGTTACAAGTTGCGCACTAATTCCGTACTCCAAGTCGTCCTCGATTAAACGATGGAAGTAAATCTATATTTTGTATTATGTAAAATTAATAATTTTGATGCATGTGCAAAATCAGGTAAAATGCATGATGAAAAAATACATAATTTCCTGTGGTTACTAAATACAAGAACGGCTTAAAAATTCAGTTCAAAGCCTATTTTTTTTAACGTTTTTCGCCTTCAAGCATTCCAAGTATTTATATCATTGTGAGTCACCCTCCAAGTCTCTCCGGGAGCCACCTTTCTTATTAAAGTACCTATTATTACCCTTTACAAAAACCGATTACTGTACAGGCAAACACCTATTTTTGGTTTTACTGTTTACAAGGACTTCTTACGTGTAACATAGGTGATGTAACGAGTGTGAATGGAACATAGGTAATGTAACATTTGTGCGTGGATTATAGGTGATGTACCAAGTGTGGGTGTGTAGCATAAGTGATGTGACAAGTATGCGTATAGAATTGTTGGTGTTTTATATATATATATATATATATATATATATATATATATATATATAGCAGGTGTTGTAGCATGTGAGTGTGAGTATGTGTGTGTGTGTGTGTGTGTGTGTGTGTGTGTGTGTGTGTGTGTGTGTGTGTGTGTGTGTGTGTGTGTGTGTGTGTGTGTGTGTGTGTGAGAGAGAGTACTATAAGCTTGTGACAAGTGAGCGTGTAGCAAGTGTATGTGAGGTGATGCAACAAGTATGTGTGAAATATAGGTGATATAATAAGTGTGCGTGTAGCATAGTTGATATAAAAAGTGTGCGTGTAGCATAGGTGATGTAAAACGTGTACGTGTAACATAGCGGATGTAACAAATGTGAGTGAAACACAGATGATGTAACAAGTGTGCGAGTAACATAGCTGGTGTATCTATGTGCGTGTAACATAGGTGTTGTAACAAGTGCCTGTAGCATAGGTGTTGCAACATGTGTGTGTTTGTGTGTGTGTGTGTGTGTTTATGTGTGTGTGTGTGTGTGTGTGTGTGTGTGTGTGTGTGTGTGTGTGTGTGTGTGTGTGTGTGTGTGTGTGTGTGTGTGTGTGTGTGTATAACTTAGGTGATATGACAAGTGTGCAGTAACATATGTAATGTAACACGTGTGTGAGTAACACAGATTATGTAACAAGTTTGCGAGTAACATAGCTGGTGTATCTGTGTGCGTGTAACATAGGTGTTGTAACAAGTGCGTGTAACATAGGTGCTGAAACATGTGTGTGTGTGTGTGTGTGTGTGTGTGTGTGTGTGTTTATGTGTGTGTGTGTGTGTGTGTGTGTGTGTTTATGTGTGTGTGTGTGTGTGTGTGTGTGTGTGTGTGTGTGTGTGTGTGTGTGTGTATATATGTGTGTGTGTGTGTGTGTGTGTGTGTGTGTGTGTGTGTGTGTGTGTGTGTGTGTGTGTGTGTGTGTGTGTGTGTGTGTGTGTGTGTGTGTGTAACTTAGGTGATGTGACAAGCGTGCAGTAACATATGTAATGTAACACGTGTGAGTAACATAGCTGGTGTATCTGTTGTGCGTGTAACATAGGTGTTGTAACAAGTGCGTGTAACATAGGTGCTGCAACATGTGTGTGTTTGTGTGTGTGTGTGTGTGTTGCAACGGACCGGCCCACCACTTACGCCCCGCCGTCAACCCTACCGTTGACCAGCACCGAGCGCAAGGCCGACCACCAAACGCCCATTGCAGAGCAAGAATTTTGAAACGAGCCGCTCGCAGCCAAAGCCACGAACGCTGTGCAGTGCTCGCCAAAATCTGCCAGAGAACAAGTCACTGGACTTAAAAAAGAAAAAACCTAACTTGCTGCGGATTTTACCCTTAACGGGTGAGTTATCCCGGGGGAGGGGTTCTTTTGAAAGGCATCTAAACGGCGAAATGACCATATCAGTTGTAGGAGAGTGTAAGAAACTTGTTTAAAAGAATACTCAGTTTGTTTGCAAGTTGGTTAAAAAATATTTATTTTTTTAATTTTAAAATTTAAAATTTAAATTTACATCGCACAGTCTGTAACTTCTTTGACTTAAAATATCTTTTGTGTTGGTTCTCACACTGTTAAGAAACCATACTCTGATTATTCTATTTGACATTAAAGTTTAAATTTAGATTTTACGATTTTAGTTTGCTTACAATCGGAATATACCAAAGCGTAAAACTTTGCTCTACTTAACGTTCCATCTTAATTGTCAAAATATAACCCTTTCCTACCTGAAGTTCTTGGTCTTTTCTTCTAATTAAAAATTCTCTTTTCCCTTAAGTGACTATTTTAACAACCCTTGACGGCTTGTCCTTAGTTTTATTTCAGTATCCCAGGTTATTAACCTTGAAATTTTAATTGTCAATATTTGGTTTTGTTTACATTAAATTTTTACTTAAAATTTAATTGTTACAGTTTACAAATTTTCGTTTTAACCTTTTTGATTCAAGCAAAGCCTTACTCTTCAATACACTCCGAAAGCTCCCTACTTTTTACATTTTGTTCAATTAGTTAAACTTTCTAAACACACTACTTTTTTATGGCAACATTCTATATAGCCATGTAAGTGATAAAATCTTTCCTATATCTCTATCAATTTTAAATGACCTTTTAAAATTTAATTTCTATTTGCTTTAGCAGGTAAAGTTTTACTCAATTTTACCAAACAACCTAAAAACCATTTCATAAATTATATCAGATTATATAAAAACCAATTATCAAGCCCATACTGAAACAAAAATTATATATAAAACATATAGCCATATCTTCCCACAAGATTATCAAAATATTTACTGAACAACAAATCATAATTGATAAAAATAGTTAAAACATCTGCTGAATAAATTCAAACACCTTCCCAATTGAAATTACAATACTTAAATACATGTTTTAATTAAAACGTTTACTGAAACATAGTTAAACCCTTTTAAACTGATCCTTGATCATTTACAAAGAAATTTACAAATTTTCTAAAATTTATTTAACCCTTTTACTAGAAAATATTCAACCCTTTGGTTACTATTTGATTAACCCTTTCGGCATGAAAATCCACATAATGAAATTTATTAATATTTATTGAAACATAGTTAAACCCTTTTAAACTGATCCTTCATCATTTACAAAGAAATTTACAAATTTACTAAAATTTATTTAACCCTTTTACTAGAAAATATTTAACCCTTTGGTTACTATTTGATTAACCCTTTCGGCATGAAAATCCACATAATGAAATTTATTATTATTTATTGAAACATAGTTAAACCCTTTTAAACTGATCCTTGATCATTTACAAAGAAATTTACAAATTTACTAAAATTTATTTAACCCTTTTACTAGAAAATATTTAACCCTTTGGTTACTATTAATTTAACCCTTTTGCATGAGAATCATAAATACAGAAATTTATTTAAATTTATTTAAAATTTATCAATGCAATTTCTGAAGGAAATTGATTATTTAATAAATTTTGAGTAACCTTTGCTATATGGTTACTAACCCCTTTGCCTAAATTATATAACTTATATTTAAACCAATTTGCAAAAATTTCATTTTTCGTTCTAAGTTTCCCTATCACCAACATATTATTTTACATACATATAAATCATGAAATAAACAAAATACACTTATAATTCATAAAAGAAAAAACTTATTTTAATATATTAGCTAGCCCCACTCACAATTTTAAAATCTCTGGTTTAACTTAACCCTTTTGTTGCACTTTTAAAATATTTAAAATCTACACATATCAAAATCATAACCCTTTATTTTTACTCAAACCTTGGTTTGATTCAATTTATTTAACACACATATATAATTAAATAATAAAAATATATACAACTCACAAATATACAATTTTTTATTTCAAACGCGTTTCGACGACTACTTTGTCGTCATCTTCAGTGAAAATACACAAATGAAATTAACTAAAAAATATGTATATATTAAACAGATATATACATATGTTTAATGATTAATATATACATATTTTTTAGTTAATTTCATTTGTGTATTTTCACTGAAGATGACGACAAAGTAGTCGTCGAAACGCGTTTGAAATAAAAAATTGTATATTTGTGAGTTGTATATATTTTTATTATTTAATTATAACTTTCACTCACAAGCCAGCTCGAATATTATTTATACACATATATAATTTCACCCTTTTCTAAATAAAATCAACAGTTTAAATTAAATAGCTTCAATTAATGATATAACCCTTGTGTATTTCAAACGAGAACAATTTATGTCAATTTGTTTCATATTGAAAAATTTCATAATGACTCCTTCTAAATAAAATAACAATTCAGTTTGATTTAATTATATGAAATAACACTCCTGTTTATAGGAGTACTTGAAACTAAAGCATGGCCTTCAAATCAGCTGTGGTAAACAATTGTCTTTGTCCGCCATCTTGGATATTTACTTTTAGCATATCATATTTAATTTTATTACAACCCATCTCTTATTTAATTTCCTTACACCTTCATAAGATTTTAACTCTTTATATAATTTAAATCCCTTTATTTGATTTGTTTATTTAAAAACCTTAACCCTTTACACTATTTCTAACCTAAAATTTTTATTTCCCTTACTTTCATGAAATGCAATATATTTTCTGCTTTTATGGCATCGCCATCTTGAAACCCCCTCTTTAAAACAAAGCCACCAGTATTTACTTCTGAATTTCAAAGTTTACTGTTAATGGTTTTAAAAATTTATTTAAATTTTATAACATTCTCCCATAAAGAAAAATTTTTCAAATTAAAATTTTGTAATTTGCAAAGGGAAGTCAAAGTAGACCTGACCTGAAATCCACCACAAAGCACGACTTGCCCATTTCTCCCTCTCTTCTTCGTCTCTCCCTTTGTTCTCCAGTGGGGTGGGGAGGTCCGGCTTGGATGTTGTATCTTTCCCACGCAGGTATACTAGGATGATTTCCCACAAGTTGCCGCCATCTTTGGAACCACCTTCCCTTTGTGCTTCTGGTACACCTCATGTAGATCTGCTTGCTCCACCCTTTGTTTGAAACTCTCCCATCTTCTTTCTTCGATGCCTTTTGCACCTCTTTTAAATTTTAGACTATTAATAATAAAATTTTTAACTGGGCATTTTATAACACAGGAAAGAATAAAAATTTTTTTAAATCTTTTACCAAGTTAGTTGAATTATGTTTAATTTAGTTTGAATTTAGTTTGAAATTTAGTATCACTTTTTTAAAACTGTTTGCTAGGTTATCACTGTTCACTTCGCCTTGCCTTTGTAGTAAGGCTGTAACACACACATTTTAAGACGCTCGCACATTATTGATGGAATTTTATGGGGAAACCTCTTTCGGCGCGATCTTGAGTCCGAAAGGGCCCCATTTTCGGAAACACAACAACGACATTCCTACGAAACGAAATTGCCTTAGCCACTCATCGTTTTTAAGCAATTAACGGTAAAATACTACTGTTCATTCTTTACCGGAGCTAATCCCTCACACGTCCGTACACTTCAGAAGTCCTGGTTTCGCTGGGGTGTAAAAGGACGCTAACTTTCTATCCCACGGGGAAACCCCCTCTCCTCTGATCTGTTCCCACGAGCCTCTCAACCAATAAGGATCCTTATCGATTTCGTCGTGATCGGCGCGCGCATCTCCTTTGTACAAAACTCAATGGCTCGCAAAAATCCATACATTGGATCGATTCTATCCACTTTTTCGTTCTAGCCGTCTAATTCTTATGGGTGCCTTTCATGAAGTTTTCTTATTCTTTGTTATTGATTTTTCTCGTGTCGATTTATCTCTGGAAATGTCGATTTTAGCTCTAGGTCAATTTTGACAATCTTCCCCTTGCAAACGGCCTTACATTAAAGTTTCTAACCCCTCTTACGGTGGCTTGGTTGGTTTTATATAAAAGAAATTTAAACTCTTTATGTTTTAAATTTTATCTTTTTGCGGTATGTATTCCAAGAGAATACTGCCCGTCGCAGTGTGTGTGTGTAACTTAGGTGATGTGACAAGTGTGTAGTAACATATGTAACGTAACACGTGTAAGTAACATAGGTAATGTAACACTTGTGCGAGTAACATGGGTGATGTAACAGCTGTGGCGTTTATATGTTGGAACGGGGAAGCGGGGCTAAAAGTAAATACAATTATAACCACCCTATTCTACAGATAAGTGTGGAAAAACGTATGTTATAAGATCAACATGACGTAACCGTATTATACTCGGTGCATTACTGTTTCATCAAATTCGTCCTTGTAATACACTGTCTTAGCTGATAACTCAAAATAATAATAACGAATTCAGCTCAAACTATATACATAGAGACCACAATTTATATTTTTAAAATAGTAGCTTTTCAATAAAGGTGATAATATGTTTACAATAGCCGTTTGAATATATTAAATATTTATTAAACAATTTTTTCATTCAGTTCCAAATAATTTTCACTCTCTCCCTTTATATATGTTTATATCTTGTTCAAAATATCAATTGTCAATAAAATGTATTTTACTCATTCACGCAAGATCAAATTTGTTTTTTTTTTAACTTGTAGTAAATGACACTTGATTTTATTACACTTTTTTTTCAAATATTAATTTAATAATTAAATCAATTTAATAACTAAATATGCTTTTTCGTTCGTCACTTGATATTGTCAGCCCTAAATATATACATATTTTATTATTTGTAATTATAGAACAAAATGTCACTAATAGATTTTTCGTTTTGTTTGACTTAAGTAGGAAATGGATAAAAAAATTTGTATTTATACTTCTTATTATTAATAGTTCCGTGTTATATATCTGGTGCTTCAGGCAACGTACAGTTATGTCAAGGTACTTCGTTCTTTACGATTTCCCCATTCAAATTAATCTACCATATTTTAAACATAGGGTATTTCTTTATTTTCTTAGATAAGGGGAAATTGTAGTAGTTTATAGTGCAATATTAAGACAAAGGGTTTGATTATTATTATTATTATTGATATCCACCAATCACTACTGGTTCTACCAGTATGAGCTTGTTATGGGTGTTTTCAATGTTACAAGATAAGTTTTATTTTGATTAATTGAGGGTGAATTCTCTAACAATCGATAATTTAAAGTGTTTTATGAACACACTTTATACATTTCGAAGATATTAGATTTATAGATAAAGTACTTGCTCATGTTTATTTTTCTAGTTATTTATACTTGTTTTGAGTATAAAAGAATCTAATGTCAGAGATTTGAGCCTAAAAGAAAAAGAAAATATTATAATATACTAATAAGATTACGTTTTTCAACAAGATTGAACAACAATTGGAAAGTGTTGATAAATAGCGTAGCCTAGTAGTTCTCAATCCTTTTCATATCATGTAACTCTAAAAAGGTTTTCTTAATGAACAGTACCTCGACGTGGTTAAGACATAGAGTGGTCTTACATTTAATGTGGGAAAATGTTCTTTAGCCCTAGTTTTAATATTTCTTTTTGTTTGGCCTATATATTTCAGAGGACACTAGCTACACTTCAGGCAGTAGATTCCTGACTTTTCTTCATTAGGTATGGCATCTTTATGGTACCCTAACAACTTCTTTAGGTTATTTGCAGTGGCGATTGTAACATTCAAATTACTATATTTTCCTAGAGATTTTCTAATTTTATTAGACAGCGGTGGATGGTGAGTTATTTTTACCCATTATTTCCCCTTTAAATCCCTTATTAACGTGCTTCTCTGATTTCTTATTGTTACGAAATATTTCTTATTGTTATTACATACAAGCATTACGCAATTTCCGATCAACACATCAGCCATCTTGTCAACCTCCTATAATAAAAGAAATAATTTCACATCTAAAGTGTGAAATATTGATGTCCGCTTTACTGGTATTATTTTCGAGTACCCACCACAGGTTTCTACGTATTCCGAGGTGTACACGTACCAAAGGATTAGAATCGCTGGCACAGGCTATAAATTTAATGTAAAAATTATTGTAAATTTATTTTATATCTGGGCTTAGTAAAATTCTATGAGTAACACATAATAAAAAAAAACTATTAATTCCCCTCTCTAATGAATATGTATGTTATGTCTATAAGACCTAATTGAAACAGTAATATTTGGGATGGAGATAATAGTTATATAAAAGTCTTATTTATCTTCTGTAACAAATTCCATTTCTATCTCAAATAGCGTCTTGCTACTACAGATACAGAAAAATGCAGTGAATTTAAATGTTGTGCATGTTTAAAGCCCAATGCAAAAAGACGGATGAATTATGTAAATTATTTTAAGAAAACTTTGACGAAAGAGCTATGAAAGAAAGAAATATGACAATCTTCTTTGTAGTTTTCAACCCTAAGATATGGGAAGGTGAGGTTGGCATTGTGGATAATGTAGGATATGGGAGAGAAAACTACTGGAAGATCTTTACAATAAAGGGGGAAATAGAAGATAATTTTTCCTACAGTTTCACCAACAAAATAACTTGATTGTAGCGAATACGTTTAAAAATTTCAAAATGGAAGGGTTTTTACTTGGAGATGTCCTCAGGACATCGATAATAATAATCATTAAGCAGATAAATTCCATTATAATTATTGAATATCACAATACGCTGTAGGCCTACTCTGGTGCAGATGCGTATACGGACAAGCAGTTTATTGCCAAAATCATTGTCAGGTTGAAGAAAGTAAAAGCCAGAAAAATTAGTAATTGGTAAAATATCGACAAATTAAATAAAATAAATAATTACGAAAAATCTGCAACAGGACATTAATAGTAATATTGAGGAATTTAAAGGACTAAGAACTTACTTACTTACTAGCTAACGCCCACCCTTGGCAGTTGAGCCATTTGACGACGCGCTTCCTGAAGATGGAACTGTTGTAAACCTGGGCCCGGTCCAGGGCTGTGCAATCATTAAGGTGTTCGGCAAGAACTAAGAAACTGAAATGATCAATTAATGCTGCTACTTCACAGCCTGAAAAACATACTTAAACAGAACCATAGTAAACAAGGACCTAGATGTATGGCGGGGGGTAACTTATACTTTAACTCGTGAATCTGTTAAATATGAAGCACATATCAATGTAGTGAACAAATACACAATATATATTATATGTATATTTATTTATTAATTTGACTGTCAATACCTATTAATTCTTTTATATATGCTTATTACAGACCACAGACAATTTTACTTTTTAAACACTCAAAGTTTCGAATTTCTTTCCGAAATTCCTTTTCAAGAGCTCAGTTTTAATTAAACAATTATACAACATAACTTACGACTTATAAAATACATAACAATATATAAAACATAATAAAAATCAACAAATTACAAAACTCTTAATAAATATCCATTTACAAATCAAAATGTTTTCTATCACAATAAAACAGACAAATCAGAGATACATACACTAACTCATCTATTAAAAATAGAGTCAACATTTTTAATTTTAAACAACACAATTTTTATAATATATTTATTACCTCGAGTAATAAAAAACCTACAAAAATGTTAAATTTCACTTATAATTTCATTACTAAAGATTCATATGCTACTTGTTAACGCTAAAATGCTTCGCGACAGATGCTATTCTTTCACCACATTTTAATTCATCTAAAAGGTCACATTCCTTAATCAATTGCATAACGTTTTTTTGCCTTTCTTGACTCTTATCAGAGCTTGATGATATTATGGCTTGGAGATAAAATTAAAAGAAAAAGATAAAACTAAACAAAACATATTCACTAAACAATTCTTCAAGTAGACGGGACATTTCCAAAACTAGCAGACACTTCAAGCGAATTCGACACTTGTTTATTAACTGATGGGAAAAACTAAATTCGAGTTAGTTACGGTTATCGATGATGTGATTTCGAAAATTACCAAATCAGTAAGTAAACATTAGTGATGCTAAACTTAAGTATGGAGTTGGATGCGGGATCTGGGTTGACGCATCGTTGTTATAAATAAGGAATCCCTATCTTTCGAGTAGTAGATTTAATAGTGTACAGTATAACGGATGTTTGGATAATAATCAGATATCTTTGTGATAAATAATTGCAGTAATGTATAAAATAAATAAGTCGAGAATAAGGCTATAACACGCACATTAACTATACTGAGTTCATTGTCATTTTTAAAAAAAATTCAATACATATTAACCGGTAATGCTACAATTTTTCCAACCGTACAAAGGCAAAACAGCAAATATCAAATCCGCTAATAGCGACAGGCTGCTGTAACTTGAATACCTTATTCATGTACATGACTTCAATTCTTCGCTTTCCTAAGGCGAAACTTCTGGATCACAGTATTACAATAGTCATTGCCACTTCTGATTTTTCCAAAAGTACCTTTTCAGCAGACTGTAAAGATAGATTACTCATCGACTCGTCTCCTTGTGTGGATCTCTTTTACCTGTGAATTCTTTTAAGTGCAACAAAAATTCTCTCCACGACGCGTTAGTTGCCGATGTCGTGCAGATGAGCTTAGCTCAGCGGCATACTTCATAAAAATACTCTTCGTGTGAGAAAGCCATTATCGGTTCAGGATTTTTGTCTTGGAAAGGAGAATATTCATGTATCAGACTCAGTTCATTTTAAAGTTTTTATTGGTAAAAAATGGAATACAATTTATGAACTGAAAATGATAAATTCTGAAGAGTTTGTCTTTAGAAAAAGCCTTAAACGTTAATGTATTTAAATTTGGTTGATAAACTTCTAACCTTCTTATGATTAGAAGCCCCTTTTAAGGGACCTAAGAGATTGTCAATAATTTCGAAACAGTCTTTTACTATATATTAATAGAAGTAACCGATGCTGACTGCCGGAAAAACAAGGAAAATGTCGAGCGTAGAATTGATGAGACATTCGGAGAGATGACTTGCCATGGTTAACACTTAGAGAATAATCGGTGGTGGGAGTGAGGGTGAGGTTATTTAGCCAGAAGCATAACTGAATAGATGTACTGACAAGATAAAATCCACTGCCTACTTACGCTATTTCAAAAATGAGGATATATTAGAAAATCATTTAATTCTGTAATTTTATGCAATGCATTTCTTACTTGTTTAATTTTATATATTACATTTCCGCAATCTTTATCCTCCACTTTTACCAATCTCTTTCTGTGTGTAAAACATCTATATTATCCCAGTCCATTTGATGTTTTTTATTAAACTTTTTATTATGTTCAGAAATAACATTATAATATTTTTCCTCAGATTTTAATAAAGGAATCGTATCTGTTTCGTATTTAATTAAGGAATCTAACTAAATACTTGTGTGGAGGAACAACTTATTAATTTAGCATGTGATCCGAAATAAATGTTTAAAAAATACTTCAGTACTACGTAGTTATATGTTTGGATAGGTTTTGGAAACGGGTATCAAGAGCTTTCACATACTGCTGTAAAGATTGTTATTGGGTTTTAACTACATATCTATGTGAGAGGGTTTTCGAGCTTAACATATCTAAAACGTAAGTACAGAAACAAGCGTAAGGTTGTACTTAACAAAACTTGAACCGAATATTTAGTAAATATGTAAAAAGAAGCAAGCTCATCCTTCTCATTAATTTTTTGTAATGCGTTTCAAATATTTGTTGTTTTTTATGTAAAAAATGTTTTTAATTTAACCGCTGTCTCCATCAACAAAAGGGTACGCAAAATTTGAATTTTTCGTTAAAGGTATAGTCTTTGAAAAAGATTGAGAGCCCCTGCTATAAATAAACATTTACCTATTTTAAGAAATATAAACTTTAATAATAACGATTAAAACCACACGTTCTTCTAAACCTAGGACTCTTTTTCATTTAATAATTTATGTTGAATTTGAAATTGTGGATTCTCAAACCAAAATGTTTTTTTTATTTCTATGGAAACATATAACTCTGTATGTTCATTTTTTTAACCTCATTTGTTTTCGTTGTAATTTAAAATAATTTACTATTCCTGCCTCAAAATTTATTGTAAATTTTGCATTTGAATTTCTACATCGAAATTGAAATTCAGAAGATCAAAAATAACAAATAATCAGTAAAGTTTCAAAAATTCAATTAAAATCCAAAAGAACTTTTGAACGACAAGTTCATATAGCCTACAAAGTTTTTATCTATTTCCTGATGTAGGCTTACATTTTAATTCCAAAGCAACCATCTTCAGAGGAAATTTCTACAAGAATAACCTTTTGCACAGGATAGTCTTGTAGTAATTTGATCTGAAGAGGGTTGCTAAGCCTACATCGGGAAAAAGATAAAGAAAATTGTGGTATAAGAGGTTTTATTTATTTATAAATGGAAAATTTCCATGTATTACTTTTTACAATAAAACTCAACACTTGTGTGAACTCCTAATTGCTTCAAAGTTTTCTCCTCCAGCTTATATACAGGCTGATTTATTCATTGTTCCAAGAAACTTTACACGAAATAGTCGTTATAAATTATTAATCTGGCAGTTTCTTCTAAAGTTCTGAAATAATAATAATTGTAGCTTTATGATTGTCACATGTGCGTGCTATGGCCCTGGACACATTAAGTGGGACGAACCTACGAATATGTAAATGATAAGTTGTACAAATATTGCCTTATTTCTTACATTAGAAATTTAGTGCACCTTCATAATCTATGGTGGAGGTTTTAGAACAAGTTCTTGATACACAGACATATCATTTAGCTACGGATCTGGTAAATATGTTTACTTGAAATCAATTATTCTCTCTCATTTTTAAGTATAATTTGTGCAACATTTTTGGTTATTTACAGTTTTACTTAAATTGTTTTTTTAATTCATTACACCAACTTTATAGTTAATACTGTATGAAGATAATAATTTAACACAATTAGCTAGTGAATATAGTTTTAAATCAAAAGCTTAAGTGAAGGAAAGTAAAATCTCTGAAAAATCTAAATTTGGTTGTAGGTTTTTTTAAAAATGTTTGAGTCATTTGGTGGAATAAATAGACATATATCATAGTTATATATCAAAATTTCATGATAATTTGCAAATCCATTATTTTAATAAAGGATATGATCAATAAATTTAATAATTTTAAATTCTTAAGAAATAAATTTAATAAAAAACAATTATCTTCCCAGATTTCTCGATGTAGATTAGTTGTATATTGTGTATAATCCCCTTTACAAATAACTTTTCATATGAATTTTTGTTCATATTTTATGTTCCTGTATATTTTGTTAAGTACAATATTTAATTTAACTTTGTGTGAAATGTTTCCACATATGTGAAGTAAGACATTACGGTTATTAAGAGATATTCTTATACGTAAAGAAAAAGTAGGTAGTATTTTTGATTTGTTTAAAATTTTGGTTTTTTATTGGTAAAATAAACCTTTTCCCGTAAATTTTGATTTAAAAATATTAAAATAAGAAGTTAATATTTCCCCCTGGTAAACCTCTCCAAATTGCCCTTGAGAAAAGTCTCTCTGGGCTCAAATTCTTTACCTTGATTTTCGAAATAAAATAAGGCCTGATGGTAAATCCGGGCGGATGGTAGATGGTAAATCCGGGCGGATGGTAGATGGTAAATCCGGGCGGTTGGTAGATGGTAAATCTTCATTCAATGAATTACTCCAACTTTCCTGGTTGAAGAAATGGCATAATTTAATCAATAAAGTACACAATGAAATTACATCCTTGATTAATTAGTAATTTATACAATTACACCTAAAAATTAATTAAATTATAAAAGCATATATAACGTGAAACAAGAACACAGGCTTGAATAAAACGTTTTGTTTGGCTACTCTCTTATTCTGGATTATATGTAATATTACCAGATACAGTCTTATAAAAACATTATTTTGTTTTATAAGAACGAACGCAAACTAAAATTGTATATGTGTTTTTAGAATGGAACTGATACTCATATCCTATAGTAATAAGATATTATGATAAGTTAAGCGGAATTAATTTTAAATATAAATTCTCTATTAATTTAAATCTCTATTTAAATCAAAATTCTTATGTGTGAATAAAGATGAAAATATAGGAGATTTTTTTTCTGTGTGTTCTATATATAGTTTGCAAGCTGAAATGTTTCAAAATGTTTTTTTCTTGTATGAAATATTCTATGGAATTCGTATGTCTGTGGTTGGATTGAGGTTTTTCAATCGTAACAGCAGTGAAAAAAGTGTACCAACTCAACAGCTAACGGAATGCAAAAGGTAGGTTACGTCATGCTCAGGCGATATTAAGTTTCTAGTAGTCTCAGAGAATTCATCACAAATGCGTAACTACTGACTCCAAATGTCCGCCCGTTGCTATGGTAACGAACTGCTGACGAATACGAAGTGGTCATTATGGTAAATATAGGGGTAATTCATACCATGTCCGCATTATCCAGCTTTTTTTTAAGGAAGTTGGAAAATACCAGGTTTGTTACAGTGAACGACCGCGTCCTAATATTCTAGTACAGCCGGTCATGTGCAGAAAATATTTTCGAATCAAGTCCAAAGGCTTATTGTTTATAAGTCGATGCCCTTTGACGCGTAGAACCGTAGGGTTCCTGTGTTGCTGGAGTGACTACCTGTTGCAGGTCACTCTCATGCTCTTCATCTTGAGTTTTGTATGTAAAACAGAGTTTGGGACTGCCATGGAGCCCTCACTATGAGTATCAACGGTGCCACGGAGCCCTCACTTTTTGACAGAGCTCGGTAACTTGCAGGTTGCAGCTCTTGGTACATATAAAGAGAGACGAACTATACATTAGAGGGAATCGAAAAAATTAATATTTCGGAACGCTTTAGTATATTTTAATAAGACGAAAAACAGCATTAAACATATACATATCTTTTAACATTTTCCGGTCACGTAACGTACTAAAAGATTTCAAGCATTTTCGAAAATTACAAATATTTTTTAAAACTTTTATGTTAGGTAAAATGTTTATAATACATTCTCTTTAGTTTTTAATGCTTGATTTATGGTTTAAATAACTCAGAAATAATACATCCTAATCAATACCATATTTTTTCCAGTCTCGTAACCCCCTGAAAAAAATTATCTAAGGCCTTTTTCACACGTTCTACGCATTTCCCCACACCCTTGTTGAGACAGGGAGGCTTATATATATTTCTTAGGGTTAATGGTTCGACTTGATAACTGATTTAAAGCATTAAGCGAGGAAAAAACACACTAAAATTACAATTATTCTTTAAAACGTGACTCTGCTGCGTTTTTTAACACACTAGGTCACGACAAATGTTTGTCTTATAGAATTTATATTGGCATAATGATTGTTCCAATTGCTTACTGAATTATTTGCCTATTGAATATTTTATACTATATTTTTTTGACTTTTTCTTATAACTCGTTACTTAAACTTGATTTTCTCTCCCTAGCTCAACAAAACTAATGGTTTTGAACAATGGAAAGGTCTCACAAAAAGATCATTAAATCTTATCTTGTTTCTTGTTTTGTAAGAACAAATTTAAATTTTCGAACTCCATTCAAAAACCTTCCGCTAGCGTTTTAATTGGCCTCGCCGCACATCCCCATCCAGCCGTTTTCTCTTGCAACTTTGGTAGCTTATTTTCTTGTCCTAGTTGGTTTCTCACTTACATGAACTAGTTTGCTTGAAGAACGTTCTTTTATTCTTAAAATGTCTATTTTGTTCAATTTTGCTGTAATTTGTTATTTACTAAATTTTTATGGTTTATGATTTCACTATTGAAAAATCACGCTTTACTTCTTATTTAGAAGTCAATGGTGGTTGTAGGTAGTCAGGTTCGCTAAGTAGTATTTTTTAGTTATTTTCTTGGACTTAATTATCGGCACTACACTCCCTGTTTGTCAAATTTATTGTAATTACAATTTTTATTATTGACTATAAAATATTGGCTTTTTCTACTGGTATTCTATGGTTTGCTTTAAATTTTCTTTAATATAAAAATTTTACCATTTTCTAGTCCCAATTTAATTTATTCTTTAGACTGCAAGGGCAAACTGCCCGTTGCAAAGTATTTGTGTGTGTGTGTGTGTGTGTGTGTGTGTGTGTGTGTGTGTGTGTGGAGATCAGTGTGTGTTTTTAGAATTATTGTACATTATATTTCATTGTATATACATATATATTTCACTGTGTTATATATATATATATATATATATATAATATAAATAGATATTTGGGTTCATTAGTTTATATTACCATATTATGTTATTTCCATTTTCAATTACTTTTACATATTTACACCCTCGCCTTTAGGTTGATAAATAATTAAACAAACATATAAATGTAATAGCATCTATTTTCTTAGACTTGACGTTCAGTAATTTACAATTTATGTTTTTATATGAAATAGGGTGATTCAATGCAAATCTTTGATTGAATAACTAATGCAAATTTAAGTATAAATGTGCACTCTTGAGGCCTTTGGTTATGTAATACAATATATAAAATACAGTGTTATTTAATAATACTCTCTCTCGGGTCGTTATTTGTGATCTTTTTATAAAGTATAAGTGGTGTGATGCAAACATGTACAAAAATTTGCTTAAAATTTATAAATAATTATAGCTTAAATTTATAAGAAAAAACTCAGTTAATAAATATTTCTGTTGGTTGAAATCTAGTGAAATAAAATGTGTACCTTTTGTTTCTGCTTTCTTGATTTCCACTTGCTGCATTTGGGATTTAACTTTAAAATACTATCACTTTCATACAATGATAATTTT
Organism: Prosapia bicincta; assembly: GCA_036971475.1. Taxonomy (NCBI): domain Eukaryota; kingdom Metazoa; phylum Arthropoda; class Insecta; order Hemiptera; family Cercopidae; genus Prosapia; species Prosapia bicincta. The sequence continues at coordinate 125,606,308 of JBAIZL010000004.1, forward strand.
AATCTTTACATCCCGTTTTTCGTTATTATTTTACTTAAATTATTACTCGTCCCTCTTTTTGATAATTCTTTATATAAAATTACTATTACAACTCTGTGTCATTTACACACAATTACGTTACCAATTCTTTTAAAAAACCCCCTTTTTAAAACAATCCGTGGAAACCTGCCCCCCAAATACGTCTAGGCTTTCCAGAAGCTTAAAACTTAGTCCCCGTTTTTCACGAAGATCATACTTTTGAATAATGGGCATCGTATCTTCCACCAGGCATTTCAGCCAGAGTTGAAAATTTTAATTTTTGAACGAGTAACGTTCGTCAAACGTTGTGTTTTATCGTTTTTACACCTTACGTTTATGAGGTCATTGACCTCTTCATCTGTTAAACTTTTCGTCACATTGGTTTTTCAGTAATATTTTATCCTTAGACATAACTTTTACCCTTATAACACGTTTCCAACACTGATTTATAACTCTAACTGAGATTCTAATTGCTATGCTCTCTTTGTAAGATTTTAATATGCTTTGTCGGCTCTTTCTTAAAATGTATAAATTATTACTTCTGAAAAGTAACTAGTTTTAAAACATGCTTCATATCTTTGTGGCATATGTATTATTCAAAATATACTGAAATGTTTTTTTTTTTAATTAGCGTAGTGTAATTTAAGGACTAAGTCAAATGAAAAAATATTTTCATGAGAATGAACTTTTATTGTTAAAAATTGGTTATGACCAAAAACATCCATCATAAATGATAACCTGTATAATTACTGGCATACTAGTAGACTATCAATATTCAAAACATTATTGCAATTGCTGTAAAACGTACAGGAGGTCAATAAATGTGTAAACATAGAGCAGAACACTGAACTGTGAAAAAACAAAGAATAAATGTTCGAGAAAATTCATTAAGAACGTGAAAGTACC
>JBAIZL010000004.1:125612231-125714731 GCA_036971475.1 Prosapia bicincta
TTATACCTAAATTCCAATACTAAACGTTTATAAACCACGGCAACCAGTTATACTGTATATTAACCTAATAGGCGTATTTGTAGCTTTTAAATTTTTTGTCCATCCAGGGAGATGAGTTACGGGAACGCTTTCTACAGCCCAAACTGGGAGGACTTTCCGAAATAAAAATCTTTTAATAAGGATCTACTCATCATGGGGGAAATGCGAAAGAAGCCTCTGTAGTTGAAAGTGGTAAGAATATACATTCTTCATTTAGAGACCTTTACAACCTAAGTGTACAATTATTATTTTTTTATTTTTGAACGAACACTTAACTTCTTTTTTAATTGCATATTTACCTTTAATAATATAATATGATTCTGGCAAAGCTAGTTATAGAACTATAAGAAACTATACAACGCGTTAGTATTATACAATATGCATCCCATGGTGAGTTAGATATTTCTCCACTGTTAGTTGTCTGGAATATTATTTCGTATTAGTTTATATTCGTTAAATGGAAGTATCTCATGCTTAAATTTAGAGAACACGTTAGCATGCCAGTATTATATTAACAGATTTCGAATAGTAATTTAGAATAACAATGCAATTTTCCTTTGTTTTCAATATAAGACATGATAAAATTACATTTATATATTTGTTTTACATGTAATGTAAACCATTACATGACCAATTATTAAAACTAATTATATTTCCAAGAAAATCCATATAAACAGGCTACGTTTACATTGGGTTTATTTTATTGTTAACAGTTCTTTCTTTTTGTTACAGGTGCTTCAGGCAACGTACAGATACTTCAGTGTATTTAGGATTTGCGGTTACCATATTCACCTTATTGTGAAATACATCTTTTTAAAGATTTTACAATTATGTTACAATATAGAATACCTCAACAGTTTAGTTATGAGGACACCATAAAACAGGTAATCTTTTTTAATAAATTATTTCAATTCTGTTTAATAAATGTTTTTAGTTGTTAAACTATATATATAATTTGAGAAATTTGGACAAAATCTTAACTTTTTCCAACTTAAGTTCACACTGGAAACTGATAAGACCAGAGTACATTGAAATAACTGTAGATTGCCTGAAGCACCTGCAAGAGAATGAAAACTTTATTATAAAATAAATATTTTATTTTTGCTTGGAGCTTAAGCTGACATTATCTTTCTTATTATATTTTTACCTACAAAGATATATGTTTACTTAATTTATTGAACAATTCATTACTACATTTTTTTTATTTAATGACCTAAACAAATACAAATTTTTATGGACACAGTTTTCTAAAAAATAAAGATGTATGTGTCCCGATGAAACTGTTATTCGACCAGAAATGAAGCTTTCTTTCTACCTCATCTAGGCTTTTCCTGATTTTTCTCTAAAATTCCTGAACCCCTGAGTTTTCAGGATTTTTCCGATGAGTTTTCCGGGTTAAAAATCTGGGAAATCATTACCCACAAAATGTTTAAGGGAAATCGCAAAAGCATATCTACTCCAGTAAAGTCATATCTGTCCCTCCCCGTTTACTCTCTGTGAAAAGATTGGTTTCAGAATTATCTAATATAAGTATCTATTTTTAAATGCGTTTTATACACGTAATAGCTTTTCTAGAATTTTTTCTGGTATTTTCCTAAACAAAAAGCAAGAAATTGCATGCCTTACGAGCTAACTCCAGAAAATTCTTGAATTTTTCTAAATTCCTAATAAAAAATCTTTATAAGTTTCAATTTTTGGGATTTTCATTGATTACATTTTAAAATACATTTTGCTAATTTTTCTTGGTTTTATATTACCTACATTGCAAATAGTAAATGTGTTTGTATTTTAATTTTGCACATACGCTCTTGTGTTGTCTCTGTAATCACCCATTCAAGTATATAGATTAAGTAGTAAGAATTATTATATTTTCGATATCAGCTGTTGCCAAGTCGGTGGCTACCATAATGTACCGGTAATGGTTTTATTACACAGTGAAATTATATACAGGATGCTAATACGCTGCTCCTGTGGAATTAGAACTTTTATACACAATTACGACCCATTTTGTTATCAATACGGACACCGTTTGTTTATTACAAATTAATTTGAAAAAATTCACAACGGCCATAGAACTTCCAAATATAGTATAACTTAAATAAACCGCATCTTTTTACACTAATCGACATGATTTTCGTCTCGCTGATAAACAAGGGTGTCAAATTTACATGGTTTACAATCTCGTAGATATGAATAGCGGTTACAATTACTCGGCTGCCAGTTTATATGCAAAATGACCATTTTATGGTCTCCATATTCTTAGGGTTATATATATATATATATATATATATATATATATATATATATATAAAAACAATATGTTTCTTATACAACAGAGCTTTATACCAGGAATTTAATTTTGCAGGATCACCTGTCGATGAAAGAATAGGTGTTTTAAATTATTAATTAAATGACTTAATTGCCTGTACGACATTATGTACATCTGTAAATTATATCAAAAAATCTCAAATAAGTGCTATTATTTATACAAGTTCTAGCAAGTTTTCATGTCAGGAAAATACATGATTTCATAGATAAAGAAGTAATTGCATCTATGCTTTATGTACTAAGTAAAAGTATTTGAAATAGAGTTAATTTTATGTGTGCATTCAGGGTTGGTGAAGAAATAACATTACCAGATAAATATACATCGCTGACGCCATTCTCTCTATGTGGTCTGTAACCATGTGGCTCACGGCTGTGATGATAAATATTCTTAAAGGATTGCTCATTAGAGAAAATAACATGACTATCTATCTAACAATCAACCCCCCCCCTATCTCTCTCTCTCTCTCTCTCTCTCTCTCTCTCTCTCTCTCTCTCAGTTCAGTTCTCTCTTGTCAATTCAGAGATTCGTTAATGGTCAAGAGGCCGAAAATTTCCGCATTACAAAAGGTAAAAATTAATTGCACATAGTGGTGGAACAATTGTTTACATTTAACAATAATAACTTATATATATATATATATATATATATATATATATTATAACATAACGTATGAGGCTAAAGAATAAATTCAATTTATATCCAAAAAAGAATAATAGTCGGAAGAAATAGTAAGCAAAGCGACAAGAATAGTTCGTAAAAATACGAACAAAGTACTTAACCATTGTTCTATTTCAAGTAGTCATAGAGGGGCTGTGGGGAGACTTTGATAAAAGAAGGGTCTAACTATTTTAAGATAGGACTTTTCAAGGACCAAAATATTTTGGTTATAATAACACAGTAGCGTTAGAGAAAGCTCTTTGAAAAATGGGTGTGGGGATAACCAGTGTAACAAAAATACATAAGGGGGATAGATGATGGAGGTTGGAAAAAGGAATTGATCGAGGAGTCGTGGAAGAACTTTAGAAGAGGTTAGACGTACTGGGGGGGACCAAGTGTCAGTAATGTTAATAAGGGGTAAATTTGTTAATAGAATTAAGGAAATTGTAATTTTTTGTATGTGTATAAATTAAAAAGTGCGACGTAAAATATTTAAGGATTAGGAAAATAAGTGAGTTATGTGAAAAGTTCATCGAAGCAGTCAACGGTCAAGATCCCAGGAACTCCAAAAATAATAAGAACTTTCTTTTTTGCATTAACATTAGCCAACAGAGCTTTATAAACAGTAAATTCAAAACAATTTTAAATTCATTAGTATAAAATATTAATCTAGTTTTTTTTCACCACGTTCTAATTTATAAAAAAGAACCATAATAACGACCCCAGAGAGAGAGAGAGAGAGAGAGAGAGAGAGAGAGAGAGAGAGAGCAATTAACACTGTCATTATTAAACTTTATTGTAATAACCTAAAGCCTCAAGAGTCCACCTTTTTTTTAATTGTAATATTAGTAAAGGAATCAATCTTGTCACTAAATAGTAATAAGCTAAATGGTTATAATGTGTATTAATTAAATGTCATGTATAAATGCAAGTGATGTTAAATTTGATATTGGTGTCTAAGAGTGTTAAGGTAATTAAAAATATAAAAAGCTTAGAATGTAATATATAAACAAATAAATAAATATATAAATATATATATATATATATATATATATATATATATATATATATATATATAAACACACTTATCTAGTTATTATTCATTAACCTACCTACCTATCTATGTATACATCTATCCATTCATCTAACTACATAACAATCTATACGTCTATAGATAGACATATTAACAATAGCTAGACGTATATATAGCAGCATATCTATCTAAACGTCTGTTTATCTATCTGTATAACTATATATCTGTCTATTTGTATAACTATATGTAACTATCAATCTATCTCCCTATCTATACTTCAATACATCTATATATACATACATACATACACACATATATATATATATATATATAAACACACTTATCTAGTTATTATTCATTAACCTACCTACCAATCTATGTATACATCTATCCATTCATCTAACTACATAACAATCTATACGTCTATAGATAGACATATTAACAAAAGCTAGACGTATATATAGTGGCATATCTATCTAAACGTCTGTTTATCTATCTGTATAACTATATATCTGTCTATTTGTATAACTATACGTAACTATCAATCTATCTCCCTATCTATACTTCAATACATCTATATATACATACATACATACATATATATATATATATATATATATATATATATATATATATATATATAAAGTAGAATACTATAGATAATTCTACCACAGTAGAATATTATAAAATGTGGGTTTGATTATTACATGTTAGCCAATCATAAGGTTCATAATTTAATACGCCACGACTGTTTATGCAAACACCAAAATATTTCGTTTATTCTTCTAAATGTTATTCTTTTAGTTATTCTAAGCGGTCGCTTTCAGTTTTATTTTCGCTTTAGAAATATTATTCCCTTTCGGTTACACAATTTGTATAAAAATTACGAAAGGGACCAATACATAATTCTTAGGTGCCTTGAAAATATTCCAACTTTGGCTTCGTCCTTCTGGGGGATAGTTATCAAAGTTGAAAAAAATCCTTTCAAAAATCTGCATTAAATCAATTACTTTAATAATAAGAACAAATGTAAGTGCAAGTGGTATGACCCGTGAATGATTTATGATTGGTAAATTTTGCGCTGGTTTCGGCAAAAGATTTTCGTTTTTACAATATAGAAGGACTTTATTTTGGTTACGAAGGAAATCGTTAGATTGGGTGTTGGTAATCCTGACACACATCTCGTGGAGTTCCTCGAAATTACGTGGTTTGGTTTTGAGGTGCGAACCATTTCTCAACTCAGGGGATAAGCCCTTGATTATAATAACGGTGATTTCTCACTCCGTCTTATTTAATTTTTAAAGTTCAGCTACTTCTATTATGTCGATAGCATAATTACATATGTTTTCTTCGGGGGTATGTAGAAAAGATTCTGTAGGAGGGATATTAATAACTTGCGGGATACAAACGACCTAAGGCCATCGGAATTGAAATTTGACAAGTCCGTTTGCTTAATTAATCTCCATACTAGAGGTCTCCCACATACGGTGTATTTAAAGATAGCATACTTTCGAAATACAATCTTTCTTTAGGCATGATTATAGATATAGTTACAAAAAATACACGCCCTTATTCATTAATTTTTGTGAGACAAATTTTTGGACTATTTTACAAAAGACGCCCTCCTACCATTTGGTCACAACGCCATAAGAAGGATAAATAATGCATTTTTGCCCCAAAATAAAATTTAGAAAGCCCCACCGCACAAACGAAATCTTAACAAGTAGCTTCCGCGGGCCTTAGCCGGTTCGCTTACTTATAATAGAGGTTATATCTATAAATTTATAATATTGAAAGTGTTATCTCAACATATAACGGTCATATCCGTAGCTAGATTCCTTGGGGTAAATTTGATCGATCAGGAATTGGTCACTTGGTCACCGCTATCACTGGCCGGTTCCGTCCTGGTACCTTACGACACAAACCCTCAAGCTTCTCTTATTCAACCCTTCTATTTGACTTGCTATTTCAATTTTAAAAGACCTGAAAATTCAAGTACGTAAAGAACATCTGATAATTAACTAAAATTATGGAGACCGTAATGTACTGCCCTAGGTGGGGACTAATAAAACAATTTTCCTCTTTGAGGAGGTTTGACGGTAATACAAAAGAAAAACTTTACAAAATATATATATATATATATATATATATATATATATATATATTTATATATTTATATAAATATAAATATATATATGTATATATATATATATATATATATATATATATATATATATATATATATATACATATATGTAGATAAGGCAAAGTGACGTCATGTTAAATTGGTAGCTTCTCCCTTTACAAGAGATGAAATACATAAAGTTGGACGCTAAACTGAGTTGGAAATCACATGTGAAGAAAAAAAAGAGTTATACAGTACAAAAAAATCCGCTACTGTAGACTAGCGTTGCTCATAGGTCAGTACTTTGAGTTGATCCCAATAAAATGGAAATGTAAAAGCAAGTGCTTAAGCTTGTATGAAGTAACTGGTTGCCACTCTGGAGATGCATCATAATCTGCATGTTATCAGCAACTTAATTAAATTAGAAGAAATAAAGAGAAATAAATTAATAAATGGAAGTTAAAAAATTGAAATAACACAATGGAGTAAAGAAATGTATTTCACAAGAATTGAAACTAATTAAAATTAAAAACTACGAAATAAACAAAAACAGTTACCATAGCAACAGCTTTCTCATTGGTTAAAAATGTAAGAAGGACATCGTAATGGCGGAAGTTTGAAGAAACGTCCGGTGAGGACGAAGCCAAAAAGTGACACTGAGGCAGTACAGTTTGAACGGTCATCGAGAGTGGTCGTATTGATACACGCAGAGCCATTAACGACCAAATATGTGGTAAGAAGACCGTATAAAGTGCTACGATGTGACTCGTGGAGTGTACAAATGTATGAGCTGAGGCTCATATATGTTTCTACCAACATCTCGACCAAGAAAATGAAAAAAAGAAGCCGAACAAAATTCACCGACGCCATGCATGCACTGAAGCCTACATCCAAATCCCATGGAAGCTGGGAACAGGCCCAAAGAAACCCAACCATAGAAGATACCTAACGTTTTGCAGTATAAGGTCATATAAACAATTTAATTTTCTTTTAGATAAAATTTTATTTCAAAATATATTAACTTAAAATCAAAACTAACTAAAAATTTAATAACCTAAGGGACTGGAAACTCTCTTAGGATACCTAAATTAATGAACAAATATTCTAAATTGATTTCCATTCAACTGTTTACCTGAATTGGAAATAAACGTATTGTGTTTAAATAATTTTATCTGTGTTTTATTCTTGAAAAATGTATGAAATACTTTGACTTAGTATAGGCCTATTAGTATCAGCAGGAGGTTTTTTATTTATTAAATGCCTAGCATGTTATAACTAATTAGGTTAACCTATAAATAGGTAAATGTTAACCAGAGTATATAAGTGAATTAAAAGGATTGTTTGTTAAAAGGCATAGCCTAAAGTAACTAGAAAATAACCTTAAAATGTTTGAAAATAAACAAGACTCTAAAATATGTCAAGTTTAACTTGAATACTCAAAATTATGTGCAAATCAATTATAATAATTGAATTTAAATAGATGATAGTAGACATATTAGGCAATTTTGGATTTTGATAATAATATTAGAAAAGGATATAATATGTGTGTATATATATATATATATATATATATATATATATATATATATATATATGTATTTCTATATATATGTGTGTGTGTGTGTGTTAATATAAATAATAATAAAATTGTAAACATAATAAAAGTGACATATTCTGTACTAATACCATGAAAGAAGATAGTCATGGTAATTCAAAAGTAAGGTTAGGTAAAATTAATAAAGCTAAATCATGTTAATTAAAATAAATCAAATAATAAGTAATTCTAAATTAAAAAATTATAGTTTCCAATTAGCTGTGTTTTCATTTAAAATAAAATAAGTTCAATAGGTATCCATGTAAATTCTTAAAGTCAAAAGTGTCTTTCAAAGATTCCACAACCCCAAAAGGAGCTTAAAGAGGCTTATGGGAGGGTAATTGGTATTCATACAAAATTTAGAGGTTGGTTCCCCTGAGAGGTTTATTCTTTGAGATACATCCATCCTTCATATCATCTAACCTATAATTCGTCGGTCACTTCCTGATAATTCAGTTCTTGCAATCTATAGATCTTCCCTCACTTACCTATAGTTACACCCATGTAACCTATAGCTCTTCCCTCACTTCCAGATAGTTCACATCATGTAACCTATAGTTTTCCCCTCAATTACCTATCGTTACAACCACGTAACCTGTAGCTTTTCCCTCTCTATCCGATAGTTTACATCATGTAACCTATAACTTTTCAGTCACTTCCAGATAGTTCACATCATGTAACCTATAGTTCTTCCCTCACTTACCTATCGTTACAACCACGTAACCTGTAGCTTTTCCCTCACTTTCCGATAGTTTACATCATGTAACCTATAACTCTTCAGTCACTTCCTAATAGTTCTTTTCATGTAACCTATAGTTCTTCTATCGTTTCCCGATAGTTAAAATCACGTAACCTAATATTTTTCTCTCGCTTCCTGATAGGTCTTATCATGTAAATTATAGCTCTTCAGTCACTTCTTGATAGTTTAGATAATTTAACCTTCAATTCTTCTGTCACTTCCTGAAAGTTCACATCACGTAACCTAGAGTTACAACCATGTAACCTATAGATCTTCCATTACTTCCCGATAGTTCACATCATGTAACCTATAATTCTTCAATCACTTCCCGATAGTTCATATCATGTAACCTATAGCTCTTTCCTCACTTCCTGATAGTTTAGATAATTTAACCTTCAATTCTTCTGTCACTTCCTGAAAGTTCACATCATGTAACCTAGAGTTACAACCATGTAACCTATAATTCTTCCATCACTTCCCGATAGTTCACATCATGTAACCTATAGATCTTCCATCACTTCCCGATAGTTCACATCATGTAACCTATAGATCTTCCATCACTTCCCGATAGTTCACATCATGTAGCCTATAATTCTTCCATCACTTCCCGATAGTTAACTTCATGTAACCTATAGTTCTTCCCTCACTTCCTGACAGCTCAGATCATGTAACCTATAATCCTTCTGTCACTTCCCGATAGTTCATATTATCTAACCTATAGTTTTTTCCTCACTCTCTGATAGTTCATATCGTCTATCCTATAGCTCTTCCCTCACTTACCGATAGTTCAGATCATGTAACCTATAGTTCTACCCTCACTTCCTGATAGTTCATATCATATAACCTATAGCCTTTCCCTCACTTCCTGATGGTTCAGATCATGTAACCTATAATTCGTCTGTCCCTTCCTGATAGTTCAGATTATGTAACCTATAGTTCTCCCCTCACTTCCTGATAGTTCATATCATATAACCTATAGCCTTTCCCTCACTTTCTGATGGTTCAGATCATGTAACCTATAATTCGTCTGTCCCTTCCTGATAGTTCAGATTATGTAACCTATAGTTCTTGCCTCTCTTACCTGTAGTTACAACTCTGTAACTTATAGCTCTTCCCTTGCTCCCTGATAGTCCATATCATCTAACCTATAATTCTTACGTCACTTCCCGATAGTTCAGATCATGTAACCTATAGCTCCTTCCTCTCTACCCGATAGTTCATATCATCTACCCTATAGCTCTTCCCTTGCTCTTTAGGTTAGATATTTGTTTGCCTGTACAGTAATCGGTTTTTGTAAAGGGTAATAATAGGTACTTTAATAAGAAAGGTGGCTCCCGGAGAGACTTGGAGGGTGACTCACAACGATATAAATACTTGGGTTGGTTTAAGGCGAAAAAGCTTCAAAAAAATAAGCTTTGAAATGAATTTTTAAGCTCTTTTTGTACTTAAAAATCACAGGAAAGTTTGCATTTTTTCATCATAATACGCATTTCACCTGATTTTGCATACACACCACAATTATTTTTTGTACGTTATACAAAATAAAGTTTTTCTTCCATCGTTTCATCAAAAGGTTCGGTCTGACGGGGACGACGTGGAGTCGTAGACAGTAAAGTCTTACAGTATAGCCGAGCCGGTACGGAACTAGTGCGCGACTTGTAACATGCCAGTTTTGTTTATGCTGTGTGGAACTACTATTGTTATCAGATGAATTTCTACACTTAACATACGTCAATGTAAAAACAGAGTATGGATGGGCCGACACCTAAAACTTTCGGAAATATTTTTAATGATCCATCAGCGACATAGGGAGTAACGGTTAGAAAATAAGAAACAAAAGGTAATTTAAATTTAAGTAGTAGTGTAGAGGATTAATGCAATAAAACAAATATATGTATTAAACCAAGTAAACTTACGTATTAAATGTAAAAGAAAAAGCCATATTTAAAAAGAACGGAAATATTTAAATCATGAAAGTAAATGTTGTTTTAAATAACAATGAGTATAAGGGAGAATGAGTTAAATAGACAAAAGCCAAGAGTTAATATAATCTTGAAATAAAGTAAAAAACAATAGAAAATGAATAAAGACAGGAGTAAGTGCATGAACAAATATAAAGTGATAGATTAAAGTGACACCATGTGGCATTGATAAAGTAAATGAGTAAAATGGACAGGGGAGTAAATTGTTGTAAACTTTAGTAGATTGAAGGAATAATTAAGTTATAAAGAATGTATAGAAATTGCATATTTAAGAAATGGATATGAATATTTTGAAACAAAAATGTTATATATCTAATGTAGTGTAAGGATTATTGTTAATTGTTATAAATATGTTAATAATTATGTTTATCTGTTTAGGCTAATTGAGAGAAGAACCAACATTTCTGTAAAGGTGCAAATTTTAATTTAAAACATAATAGCTTAAAAATTCAGGTTATCCAAGAATGAAGCTATGTTAGTTTCAGTTAGGTTAGGTTCGGTTAGGTTGGACGGCCATCGAGTGTGGCCGTATTGATACACGCAGAACAATTAACGACCCAATATGTGGTAAGAAGTCCGTATAAAGTGCTACGATGTGACCCGGGGAGTGTACAAATATATGAGCTGAGGCTCATACATGTTTCTACCAACATCTCGACCAAGAAAATGAAAAAAGAAGCCGAACTTAACAAAATTCACCGATGCCATGCAATGATGCCTACATCCAAATCCCACGGAAGCTGTGAAAATGCCCAAAGATAACCCAACCATAGAAGATACTAACGTTTTGCAATATAAGGCCATATAAACAATTTAATTTTCTTTTAGATAAAATTTTATTTCAAAATATATTATCTTAAAATCAAAACTAACTAAAAATTGAATAACCTAAGGGACTGAAAACTCTCTTAGGTTACCTAAATTAAATAACAAATATCCTAAATTGATTTCTATTCAACCGTTTGCCTGACGTGGAAATAAACGTATTGTGTTTAAATAATTTTATCTGATATGGCTCTATTCTTGAAAAATGTATGAAATCCGTTGACTTAGTATATACATATCAGCAGGAAGTTTTTATTAAATGCCTAGCATGTTATAACTAATTAGTTTAACCTATAAATAGGTAAATGTGAACTAGAGTCTATTAGTGAATTAAAAGGATTGTTTGTTAAAAGGCATAGCCTAAAGTAACTAGAAATTAACCTAAAAATGTTTGAAAGAAGAAAAGACTCTAAAATACGTAAAATTTAACTTGATTACTCAAAATTATGTGCAAATTAATGATAATAATTGAATTTAAATAGATGATAGTAGACATATTAAGCAATTTTTTATTTTGATAATAATATTAGAAAAGGATGTAGTATTTGTAGATATATATATATATATATATATATCTATATATATATATATATATATATACATACATATATATATATATATATATATATATATATATATTTGTAGATTATGCAACACTGTTTTCTTGTATACACTTATCACTTTCACTTATGTACTTAAACAAGAATCTTACTTGGTATATATACCAAGTAAAATTCTTGTTTAAGTACACAAGTGAAAGTGATATATATATATATATATATATATATATATATATATATATATATATATATATATATTCCTTGAGATACAGGTCTCGAACCAAGGTTCGTAGTCAAGGGATGAACCATTACTCTCTTACGGACAAGGTATGGTCAGAGGAAGACAGGTGAAGAGTAAGAGAAAAGGCTAGTCGGAGGGAAAAGAAGCGGGGGAAGGTGAGGTACGTGAGAAGCTGGACTAATGTGTTTATAATAAGCGGTATTATTTCCCAACCTAGAACCAATTTTCATAAATAAATCTGGTGCTATCGGTGTTCTATTTACTTTTTGGCCTGAAGGGCTACTAAAATTTCTACGACTTTCCATAAACTCACAGGTATCACTCTTTCGCTTTTTCTCTATTCTATTTCCCATAACAATAAATCCACAAAAATATTACACATGTCATTAGTTAATACTAAATAGTCTAAATTACATGTAACATATAAATTTAATTATTACTTGAGATTCGTCAAAAGAAACCAGCAAAGAGTTTCTAATTAAAAGCATAGACTATTTCATATTACTCAATACACCGGTCTCATCACTAATCAACTTGTCAAGAAATAATAGAAAAAGAAATCAGGGATATCTACCTGTGTATTTGCAACAGGCTATCTACCTGTGTTTTTGCAACAGGTATCCCACCACTGCCACCAAAATTTGTAACGCCATCGAAGCGGGCTTAGGATTTTAAATTTTTTGACTCATTGACAAGAGAAGAGACAGGTGTTTATAAATCTAGACAAGTTTGTTTAGAATTCAAAGATATAATTTAATGTTCAACTTACAATTCTTGAAGCCCATTTCGCACAACACTAAGAAAATAACTACTGACTCTTTAACTAAAAATTGACTCGAACATTAACTACATTTCTAACTGAGATTCTAAGGAGAGAAGAAGTGATATTGTCCGGGTAGACGGTTTTATAGTGCCCCCTTCCTCGGATGCTAGTCACTCCCAGGGATGCTTCCAGTAAGTCCACATAGTCCAGGAGAATCCATCTCATTGGTCTAGATAACATTCAAGGGAATATTATATTCATAAACTGAGGGGTTCCCAGTCACCACTTGTGCACGTGACAGAGGCTTTGGGAACTTCCCAAAGTAACTAAAAAAAAATTAAGATGACCCTGGTGGTCAGGTTCGTGGATGTTGAGAAACCACAGCAACTGCTTATCATTTTCTATTTTGGACTAACTGTCGGCTTTCCTGGTACAGCATTACAACTCTAATGATGATTAACTCAAATTAATTAATAATTATTGTTTTCGTTTACCAGGAACAGTAATTGATTACTGGAGCCACCTTCTCATATTTTGGTTTAGTCTCAGCCACACTTTTCAATATATGGATAAACGCCTATAGGGGGCAGCTAGTTATAAACTCAGTAAGTATACAATGATATTATACACATTGGTGTGTGAGCGATGATGAATTAGTATCACAAAGGGAAATAAATATATTGTTAGACATTATAAGTATAATTTATTACAAAATCAAGGTGGATTTGATGATTTTCACCCACTCATCGACCGTATTATTAGCAAATATTGTTATGATACTTCTGTATATAATTGCTGAGGCATAGATGTTAGGTCAGGTAAAAGTTCCTTTCCTTATCATATTTATATGACCGTTAAAGTAATTCAACAATACATAATTAAAATATCACAGATTCTTGCAGTTTATAACTCTTCAACATTCAAACGCAACTCAATATTCCATGAAACATCCCTATTATATAGAACATGCTCAGTTAATAAAATTTGTTACAGACAAATATTAGTTCAGGGTGTATTTAGTATAAAAACTATACAAAATTGTAATAAAAAAATTATATATACATATATATATATGTGTGTATAAATATATAAATAAATAAATAAATATATATATATATAAATATATATATATATATATATATATATATATATATATATAAATATATAATATAAACGTATGAGGCTAGAGAATAAATTTAGTTGATATAAAAAAAAAACAATAGTCGGAAGAAATATTAAGCAAAAGCGACAAGAATAGTTACCAGAATACGGACAAAGTACTTAACCATTGTTCTATTTCAAGTGTAGCCATAAAGGGGCTATGGGACCATTAACAAAAGAACGGCCCAAGTATTTTAAGAAAGGAATTTCCAAGGACCAAAATACCTGGGTATAATAACACCGTACCGTTAGAGAAAGCTCTTTGTAAAAGGGTGTGGGGATCACTAAATCTACTAAAATACATAAGGGGGGAGAGATGATACGAGATTGGAAAAGTAAGTGATCGCTAGAGGAGTCTTGGGGAACTTTAGAAGAGGGCAGACGTATGGGGGGGGGGCAAGTGTTAGCAATATTAATAAGTGAAAACTGTAAATTGTGAATACTATCTGCTACATGGAATATATTCCTATAAACTCTTAAAACAACGTTAGTGTTCCTCAAGAACTGCTAAATGAAAGTTTTAATTCTGACCATGATGACAGCCCAGATGAAGATGATTTGGATCTTACTGTGTTGTTTGAATAAGATACCCAAACCATTAGGAAGGGGAGGATTATGAGCAAGAAGTGGATAGGGACCGCCTTCAGCAACAAGTTCAAGTCTTACTAGATTTCCTTGTTATCTTAGTAAAGATGAAAGTGATAAAAGTACCAAATGGTAGATTCACTGCAGTCGAACGAATCTGAAATGATCATTAGACAAAATATAGTACTTACTTTGCCAGGTCCAAAGCATTGTCAAAAACAAGCCGTAACTCCTATCGATAGTATGAGCCTGTGTTTTTATGAGGAAATGGTGAACATTAACAAGCTGTGGAGTGGAAAGAGGTTGGCTTACTACGTTAGAAGACCGATTTACTTTTCTCTTACGACATCTGTGATTCGACGGTATAGAAAGAAGGTTTGTTATAAAGGAGTTTTATACATATTCGTGAAATATTTTTAATATTTATCAACATCTGTAAAAAAAGTTATAGTGTAAATGAGTATAAAACTGTTGATAACACATTGTTGGCTTTTCACGGAAGAAGATAGACCTACATGCAAAAAACCTTAAAAAGTACAGGTTCAAAGTATATGCGTTGGTTGAAA
The DNA here is from genome assembly GCA_036971475.1 of Prosapia bicincta. Taxonomy (NCBI): domain Eukaryota; kingdom Metazoa; phylum Arthropoda; class Insecta; order Hemiptera; family Cercopidae; genus Prosapia; species Prosapia bicincta. The sequence goes on from JBAIZL010000004.1 coordinate 125,627,431, forward strand.
CTCACTACAATATGAATTGGAAGCCATTTGTGTATCGACAATATGAAGGAAAACTAACAGCCATGTTGATTTAGTAAAGGGACTGATTGTTCCTATTTCTGCCACTGGCAAATATGTATCGAATGATAATTTTAAATATCTCCATCTTATAAACAGTTTGAAACAAGATCACCGACTCATAATTGTGGGCACTGTGAGGAAGAAACAAAAGATAACTACCCTCAGAGCTTGTCATTATGAAAGAAAGTCGTATACAATCAGGCATGTTTTGATATCAAGATGACGTTAAACTTGTCTCTTACACCAAAAAAAAACCTACACTTTGCTTCAAGTATGCACTTTGAAGAGAGTACTGGTGATGTTATGAAGCCTGATATGATCAAATTTTATAATTCGATCAAAGGTGGAGACGTTAATCTGCATCAAGGACATTTCTATAAACACAAGGATTTGGACAATGGTTTATTCTATTTTTGATTGAACGTGGCAAACATTAACTCCAAATTAATTCACATTGCAGACAATCCAGCAACAACTACAAGTAGAAGGGGGTATTTGCAAGAAATGTCACTGAGCGCTTACCGATGGAAGAATTTCAACGAAGATTTTTGCTGACTGACGTCAACCCTTAAATCCGTCCAAGAGCCTCTCGAGGCTGCTGGCCCTTCAAAAACTGTAGAACAAGCTGACCAATTCCCTCCAGGTACCAGGAAAAAGTGTTTCTTTTGTAAAAGGTCAGCAAAACCAAGTATAACTTAAAGTACTGCCATAAACGTTTATGTTTATTCCATGTACAGTACGATGTGTACCCGGACTGCCAAACCATTAAAAAAGGGATTTTTTTTAAATAGATTTCCATCTCAATAGATTTATTTTATAAGTCTAACATATTTTTTAAATGTGCAGTTATTGTTTTATCATTCCCAGGCCGTACTGTTTTTTTTAATTGTATATAATTTTTTACAAGTTTATTTAATTGAAAAATTAAATAAATAATGTCTTAGAACAATTTAAATATTTTATTACACCTTGAAAACCGTTTAATGGTAACCTAGTTTACTTGGGTGACCATAACCTGGGCAAGAGGGGCCACACGGCTTTAAAACACAAGATAAATATCCATGCGTTATATGTAGACCAGTGCATTTTTTCGAGAACATTATTTTAAAAATTGGTGAATTGTAGGACATGACTTCGGACTAAAATATTTTATACTAAACATGTGTGTTTTCCTTGGACATTTACAAGCCCTTATTATTGTTCTATTATTACATATTAGTTCTCCTTCCTAGTTTCTATATACCACTTAGTTTCAATAAAAGGTACGAGTAATTTCATTCATATGTTTATTATCTTCATACATTAAGTTCTTTGAGCTAGTATTTTATAAGTAGTAATAGCTTAGACAAAGTAAAAATTTGAATTTTTGAACCGAAAAATGTTTTAGTATGCAATATCTCCATGACCACCACCCCTTCGAATAGGTACCCATGCTAGTTTACAAGCATATATTTCAAAAATTCTAGCCTTTTTTGCTATTCTTTCAAACAGTAAAAACATAATCGGTTTGTCATACTTGAGACCCCGGCTGACATCACAAAATGGGTTAATAGAGTTTTCATTCTATCGCAGGTACTTCAGGCAACCTACAGTTATTTTAGGTCTATACGGTTTCCTGATGCAATCAAAGTTTTAAAAAACTCGAGCACATTTTATCTATATTTCTCAATTAAAATGACAAAATTAATACAAGAAAAGTACACCCATATTTGTATTCTTACAAATATGTAGAATAGTATTAAATGTTCTCGTTATATATATACTTGTATTATGGCGATCCACAACTATTGCCTATTTTGCAAAATCATTTATTTTTAATTCTATAGATCAAGTCAGTTTGATATCGGCAAAACATCTTTTATTACTTGTAATATAAAGGTCTTATATTTGCTCTTCATGGTATTTTATTTGTTGTAGAAAAACAAATCAATGTTCTGATAATGGAAATGCTCATCAAAAGTTGTTAAGCCTATTGTGGTAATAAAAAAAAATTATTCCAATAATTAAAATTTTAAAATTTCTCTCTATTAATAATGTTCTATTCATATCTTAAGAATAAAATATATTTTATAATAATAACTGTTCTGATTGTGTTACTATCTTTCATTTTAATTATTAGATAAAATCATCTCCCACTCAAGCTGCATAAACTATTACTTATTTTCTGTAAAAATCTTCAATATATTTATTAAATGTAATTAAAGATACTTTATCGGTATTTAATTCATAATATTTTAAAAATTATGTAAATTTGAATGAAATATTTAAAATTTGTATAATAAACAATAAGTTCTGGCTTTTTCAATATATCAAATAAACCTTTGTGCTTTTTAATTTTTACCAATAACCCAATTATAACAATATTACCATTCTACAATATTTAATTATTATCCCATGAACACACTCATTCTTATGGAGACACATTTTCTTGTTCTCCCGTGTAGGTGTTGTAGTTGTCCCTTCTATGTAACTAGTACTTTTCATTTTAATTTGAACTAATATTTATTATCTACTAACTTAGTTGAAGAAAGGTCTAAAAAATTTCCATGTGGTTGTAATTTAGCAAAATATCATTTCAAAACCCTGAATAATTTCCCTTTACAATCATAAATAAAGGAACATATTCTTACTTGATGATTGTTTCAAATTTGTTTCCCCCATTCAACACACAGATAAATTATTCATGAGTTCAGTGAGACTTTACAAGAAATAATTGTTACAAACTATTATTCTAGCGGTTTCTCATTAAGAGCTAAAGTTAAGGGATTATTTTAATTGTTATACAAATTTGTCCAATACGTATTTAAAAGTTTGATAATGAGAAAGCACTTTGAACAAAGACGTTCGTAAATTTTAAGTACGATCCTCCTAAAAACAAGGAACATATTAGCATCTCCGCTTGACCTCTAGCCATGCTTTGTCTTTACACATTTTTTAGATTTAAGACATAGTTTTAGAGCATGGCCCCTGCATAAGTCTTCTTCCTAAGAAGATCAATCCAAGACTGACACCACATTGAGCGTCGCTCCACACCTCTCTATTTTTATCCCTCTTTACGCCGTACTATCAACAAATCACAATTCTCTACTCAGAACATGTTATTGCAGGTGTCTTTTAACGTATTCATCCCTCCCTCTTCCTCTACATCCTTTAATAACTGACAATTTTTCTGATTTTAATCGACTGATTTTAACTCTTCTACTGGGCAGATAGTAGACTTTTTACACTTTTTCAATTTTCTGAGATTCGTCTCGTTTTTTACAATGGAATGTTGGCAGCGTTTTCAAGTTCAAGTTTGGGTTTAACACAATCAATAGCCTTTGATCACTTTCAACCAAAACGTATTTCCAAAATGGCTTTATTTACATAAATCATTTGAAATTTGTTTTCACTATTAAATTGCAGTTGATCAAATCTTGACTTTCTCGATGTTTCAATTCAAAAAATACAAATTTTGATTAACTTTTAAAACCTTTAAGTATCGTATTTCAAAATTTACCGTATTATAAGTTCCTGATGGTTTGGGACCGTTATAATGTATGTGCCTCAAATAAATCTACAAAAAATAAACAATTGTCCTAATAATTTTCTTTTTTAAATACCTACTGACGTCTGTAAAATTAGTATTAGATAAGTTGCAATGCATGAGTGAATAGTGCAAACCACTCAGTTAAGCAAAATACTTGCACGCTCAATTTAATCATTTTAAATAAAAATAAAAATTTTAACTTATTAAAAAATAAATAATAAGCTATAAAAAACCTTTTCCAAAGTCAATACCTACTTAGGTAAAAAAAAAAATATTTCAGTTATTTTTATTAAATAATTAAAATTAGTATAAATAAAGTAACATAAGCTATGCGTTGAAACAGCTGTTCTACCACTTAACCAATAGCATAAAATCAGCTGTTTTATGAAATCATATATCAATAACTGTATTGCATAGATTGCTCTCTTTGTGAAAAGTCCCCAATTGTTTTATAAAACAATAAAATAGTTCGTTTTAAATTTAATTATTGAGTTACTAATAGAAAAAACTGTATTAACATCAAGGGTCATCCACTAATAGTTGAAAAAATGTATTATATCTTGAGTGTATGAATAAAAGTATTTGATTAATTACTGAAAATTTGGGCAATACACACACACACACACACACACACACACACACACACATATATATATATATATATATATATATATATATATATATATATATATATGAATTTATTATTAATAATGGTAAATTAATAATAAATAGGTGTAATGACACAAGAAAAATAAAGAAAATTAATTCAAAGGTTCGACAATGGTCAAGTGACCAAAAGGTGTTTCATCAAATGAGGTAAAGTTATTGCACTTAGTGGTGGAACAAATTGTTTACAATTAATAATACAAACTAAATAAGTCAGACCAACGGAAAAATAATGGTTAACGTGAAATATCACCATATATATAAGTTACGTGGTATATTAAGCACGAAAGGTTTTTAAAAAATGTTTATTTTTTACAAACCTTAAAAAATCAAGAAAATATAATTTTGACTGTTACATTAATTTTGCTTAACATAAAAATAAATTCAACTGATGTACATTCAGCTGGAGCGGAAAACGTCTGTGCGATACAGAGGCGACTTACACACTGCCGGGGCTCTGCTCTCACCACCTATATAATACAAAAGCTGCGTAAGCAGGAATTTTCCTAGCACGCATTTAATTATGAAATGTTCACATAAATTGTTCGTATAATTCCTCCATCCCTAAAGAAAACTTCGGGGGTTGGCGAAGTTTCGGCATCGGTTGAAGTCCTCTTCATCTTCTTGATGAGGGCGAAGTATATAAGGCTGCTGAATACGCCTCCGTAAAGGGCAATAGTCCAGATACTGATGTGGTGGGTTATTTCCATAGTTGGGTCAATTCTTGAGATGGTTTCCGTGTTTATTTTGTCCAACTCTAGGCGTTTAACGTTTACTGAGAATTCTGGCACTTTACTCATTGAAAATTGTAGTTTGGACGTGTCCATGAAAATAGGATGGCCTCCAGAAGTTGTTGATGTATGGCTCAGTTTCATGTTGTTGAAAAAGACTGAATCATTATTAGTTTTTATCAAATATATGCCTTGAAGGGTGACGGTGGTAGTTGCCTTGCGATTGGTAATTTCCAGAGTCTGCTTGTTGGGGAAGGTCGCTAGGTAAAAGTTGATTTCTGGGATCCAGTTAATTAAGTTGTCTGTAACTTCCAATGCAGTATATTCACAGTTGCTGTCATCGTTGTTCCTGATGATGGACACTTCACAGTCTAATTTATGGTGTGTTAGAATGTCGAATGAGCAAAAGTATATGGAATCGGTTTTACAGTTACATTCATTGTTTAAACCTAATATTACAGAGTTAGACACTAATATGTACCTTACTTTTGGTATAATTGTTACATAATCTGTTTCATATTTTGTGGGTATAGAATGTAATTTATACAATTTAAATTGAGTTTTTTCTACAATGGGTAAATTTATAAAGTATACAATCCTTTCAGCATCTAGTTTACAATTAACTTTAATCAGGTTCTCTAATTCCCACATATTTTCCATTTTAGGTTCTAAAGGTAACCTCTCATTATAATATTTATAAATTTTGTTTAATTCTTCATATAATTCTTGGGTTGAAATAACACTAGGGTGTACAACACCTAGTTTACAAAATGTAAGAGAATTTTCTAAATCTGTGATTACCTGTAACATCATGTCATATAAAATGTTCAATTGGTTTAAAATACTTCTAAATTTTTCTAGTTCAACAAAGTCATTTACATTACGATTCACAATACTTGACTTATTTTTTAATTCTACAAAATTTTCATCAATTACAATAAAAGTTTTATTCAATTCTTTCATAATATTATTACTAAAGGAGTATTGAGATTCAATTTGATAATTAATTTTAATTTGCTCATTTTCAATATCTTTAATTATTTTGTCATATTTTTTACCATCATATGCATCTAAATTGCCTGTTAAAGATTTGTTAACGGATCCTAGTCCGTCTATAAGACCTCTTTTTGTTCTTTTGTTACCATTCTCTCTTAAGAGTATAATTTCTAATTTTTCTTCTATTACATTTTTACTGTGATTAACATATTTAAAATAATTAACAATATCTCTTATTCTATTACTTTTATCAGTTACATATTCATTGTTCAATAAGCTACCGTTACAATTGTAGCAACTAGTTTCAAAATTTTGCAATACATCATAATAATAAGCATCAATGTTATTTAAATGAGCAACCAAGTTTCTTACATTAAAATAGTGGACAAAGGTATGGTAGGAAGATTCTAATTTGGCCGGCCCAAGGTCTATTGGGATTATTCCGAGGTTGTTATTGATTTCTCTGATTTCTGCTGAGTCGGTGGCTGTGCCAATGACGAACAGGAGGGACCTCGATAAATGTATTTTGTCTTTTGTGTTATGATGTCTAGGCTTTATTTTACCAGTTTTCCTTTCTTTATTTATTGAAGCTATTTCTTCTTTGATATATCTGTTTTTTGTTTTACTTTGCTTTTGAACTGTTTTTATATAGACTTCCGGTGGTATTTCTGGAAGTGGTTCCTTGTTTATGTTTCTTTTTTCTAAGACTTTTTCTTTAATTCTTTGATTGCTATCCCTAATATTTTCATAAAGTATTTTTGTTTTTTCTTTATGCTTTAAAACGTAGTCATTTACAATTTGTTTTTCTAAATCTATATCTAATAAAGCGTTTGAATTTATGTGTCCAAATATGACTTCGCACGGCGTTAATTTTGTGACTGAGTGTATGCTATTGTTATAAGCTATTATAGCATATTTATCTTTCTTAATTATACTGTCTTTTTTAAATTCGATTTGATTATTTAACAGCCTTATGTGTTCTATTAAAGTGGAATGAAATCTTTCACATAATCCGTTTGATTGGGGGTTTTGTATGCTGATAAAGTGAATTTTGATCTTATGCAGGTCTAATATCTCCTTTACAATTCTGTTATTAAACTCCGTTCCATTGTCTGAGATAATAACTGTTGGTAAGCAGAAATGTGTGAACGAATTTTTGAAGTTCCAAATAGCTTTATAGTTTTTACTTTCTTCGGCTCATATTTTACTAATGATAAAAATATTTTTTTTCCAAAGTTTACAGGCTCGTCGGAAATTTGTATTTCAATTTGGGTGTTCCCTTCAAAATTGGAGTGGATAGTTTGACTGTCCCTTTCTTCATTGTCCTCTAAGTTGGCGTTATCTGTTGCGTCGAGTTGTACGACCATAGATTCGTTATCATCCAATTCTGGGAAGTAACGTTGCAGTAACCCAGTTGCAGATAACTCAAGGTCTGGTTCTACAGTGTGTTGGGTGTTCGTTGACCCTTTATCAGTAACGTTTAATTGTATTCTGGACAATGCGTCTGCATTTTGGTTTAGTTTGCCTTTTCTGTATCTTATGTCATAATCATATTCTTCTAATTTTAATCTCCATCTTAAAAGTTTGGAATTTGGTTCTTTAACTGAGAATAACCATTGTAAAGGTTTATGGTCTGTATTAATTTTAAATTTTCTCCCAAATAAATAAGGCCTGAAATGTTTGGTCGCCCATACGATTGCTAATAATTCTTTTTCAATCTCAGAGTAATTAGTTTCGCTGTCGTTTAAAGTTCTGCTGGCATACGCTATAGGAAGGTCTTTTCCATTTTTATCCTTGCTTAAAATTGCTCCTAGTGCATAATTACTAGCGTCTGTCGTTAGAGTAAATTCTTTTTCAAAGTCTGGGTATTCTAGAAGTAGCTCATTAGTCAATATATTTTTACATGTTTCAAAGAATTCTATAAAGTCTGGATTTTCTATATTTATTTTTGCATTTTTCCTTAAGCAGTTAGAAAACGGTTTTGTTATTTTGGCGAAGTTTTTAATAAATTTTCGATAATAGCCTAGTAGTCCTAAAAATCCTTTGATTTGTTTGGTGGTTTTAGGTATTGGATAGTCCAATACAGATTTTACTTCTAATGGTTTACTTATTGTTAATTTTACATTTTCTTCTGTATTGTTTATAATAGGGCAATAGGCTTCACCCTTATGCACTGAAACTATACACTGCGGAATTTCTAATCCGTTCACTTGTTTGTGTGGTAAAATACCTTTTCCATTATGAATATTTTGTATTTTTAATTTAACTGTTTGGCTAGTGCGGGCTTGTATAACATAACTAAATTGTTCCTGCTTTATTAACGTGTTGTCCGTTTTATTACAACTTCCTTTTTCAGTGTTAAAATATTGAATAGGGATTTCCTCATCACAAAGTATTAATTTATTATTTATAAAGTCTAAGCTTATTCCTAAATCCTTTATATTGTCTAGCCCGAGTAATAGGTCGAAATTCTGATGAAAGTCAAATAAATAAAATTTAATTGCTTTTTTAGACAACAGAGGTATGGTGCAGCAAAAATTTTCTTTTGAAATGCCGTGTGCGGTGATTACTTCAAACGGCTCCTTTTTTACGCTTGTTTTAAAATTTTACCAGCCTAAAGATTTTCGCATAAATGATCTAGTACTGCCTGTGTCAATTAATATTCTAGATTTGGTGTCTGTGTCGTATATAAATGGTAGCTCGTTATTTTCGCTCTGTAGATTCATTATTGAAAATCGATTCCGAGACTTGTATGTCCTAAAAAATCGTCTTGATCGATTTTAACGGTCTCTTCTTTGTAGCTGTCTGTTAAATTTTGGGATTCTTCGAAGTACTCTTCTTTCCCGATATCTTCTTCAAAAGCGAATGATTCTTGTCCGTTAGTCTGGTACATAGTGTAATCATCTTTTTCGGCTCCTTGTCCGGTCATTTGATACAAATTCGTTTGTCTAGAAGGCCTGTCGGTCTGTCTAGTGGAAATACTCATAGGGGTAGGTTGATAACCCGTATTTCGCTGAGGATACTGAGGTTTAGTAGTGTTGTTGTTTGGTTGTCCCCTTTGAGGCTGACCGTGATTAACAAAAGTTGGTGGTCTATAGGAAGGATTTGGGTGTTGATAAGGTTGTTTAGGTATTTGGTGGTATTTAAATTCAGTATGTATTGGTCTTCTTAAGTTATGAGTTTGGCTTTTCTGAAAGACTGGTTGTTTGCTTGGCTGAGTAAACATTTTATTATTCTTAAATTGAAAGTCGTTTGTGAGCATATTAAGTGCTACACTAAGAGTGTTAGGGTTCTTGGTACGCATTAGTGACCCGATGGGTTCATGCAAACCCCTAAGGAGAACTCCTAAAGCTAGTTTCTGAACGTATTCTATTAAAACGTCTTTAGCCATCTGCCTTTGAGGCTCTTTATTCTATTCTGAAATTTGTAAATTTAGTAACTTTTGAATTTTCTCATAGAATTGAAATGGTGATTCGATACTTTCCTGTTTTAATTCTGACATCTCTCAGTTTAATGTGAAACAATCTCTTTTGTCCGAGTAACTAATTAATAATACTTTTCTAATTTCGTGCCAATTTTAGAATCACATGATTCTTAGTATTGTAATTCCTGAGGATGTTGGTAATGTTAGCCAACGAAAAGCTTTGACTGTATTATTCAATCAATTAAATATTCCTGTATTAGTTTATATTATATAATCTTAAATATTTTTTAACAGGAAAACATATTTGATATTCTATATATATATATATATATATATATATATATATATATATATATATATATATATATATATGAGGCATATATTATAAAATCAGTTAGTTTTCAAAATAATAATAACAAGTAGAAACATTAAGAAATGAGTGACCAAAGTACCATACTAAAAGACAAAGATAACCATTGCTATATTTCGGTTGGGGTAATAAACTAGTGTCGTGGGAACCTGTTGACCAGAGAAGGCTTTAGAGATTCTATCATTTAAGTATTTCTTTAAAACCAAATATGGCATGGAAAAGTAACGCCTGTTATAGTGTGGCAATCATACAATTTTCAAAGTGCGTGCGAACCATCGAAATAACTGAGTCCTTTGGCACAACGTTAGACGTTCCACCTTTTAAATAGTTAATTGTGATTGGCTGAAATACGTAAGAGGGATATAATACAAACCTTCTTCGAGTAATATTGTATCTGTATATATAAATACACACTATGAGACAAATAAATGTGAGAGTAGTGAATAATATTTGTTTATACGTTATTAGCATGTTGGTGGGGCTGTAAACAAAATGTGCCAAAGGAAAGAATAAGCAATATATAAATACAGACTATAAGACAAATAAATGTGAGAGTAGTGAGTAATATTTGTATATACGTTATTAGCATGTTGGTGGGGCTGTAAACAAAATGTGCCAAACGAACGAATAAGCAATATATAAATACACACTATGAGACAAATAAATGTGAGAGTAGTGAATAATATTTGTTTATACGTTATTAGCATCTTGGTGAGACTGTAAACAAAATGTGCCAAAGGAACGAATAAGCAATATTTAAATACACACTATGAGGCACATAAATATGCGAGTAGTGAATAATATTTGTTTATACGTTATTAGCATCTTGGTGGGGCTGTAAACAAAATGTGCCAAAGGAACGAATAAGCAATATATAAATACACACTATGAGAAAAATAAATGTGAGAGTAGTGAGTAATATTTGTTTATACGTTATTAGCATCTTGTTGGGGCTGTAAACAAAATGGGCCAAAGGAACGAAAAAGCAATATATAAATACACACTATGAGAAAAGTAAATGTGAGAGTAGTGAGTAATATTTGTTTATACGTTATTAGCATGTTGGTGGGGTTGTAAACAAAATGTGCCAAAGGAACGAATAAGCAATATTTATATACACACTATGAGACAAATAAATGTGATAGTAGTGAATAATATTTGTTTATACGTTATTAGCATGTTGGTGGGGCTGTAAACAAAATGTGCCAAAAGAACTAATAAGCAATATTTAAATACACACTATGAGACAAATAAATGTGCGAGTAGTGAATAATATTTGTTTATACGTTATTAGCATGTTGGTGGGGCTGTAAACAAAATGTGCCAAAGGAACGAATAAGCAATATTGAAATACACATTATGAGCCAAATAAATGTGAGAGTAGTGAATAATATTTGCTTATACGTTATTAGCATGTTGGTGGGGCTGTAAACAAAATGTGCCAAAGGAACGAATAAGCAATATTTAAATACACACTATGAGACAAATAAATGTGCGAGTAGTGAATAATATTTGTTTACGCGTTATTAGCATCTTGGTAGGGCTGTAAACAAAATGTGCCAAAGGAACGAATAAGCGTAATTTAAATACACACTATGAGACAAATAAATGTGCGAGTAGTGAATAATATTTGTTTATACGTTATTAGCATCTTGGTGGGGCTGTAAACAAAATGTGCCAAAGGAACGAACAAGCAATATATAAATACACACTATGAGACAAATAAATGTGAGAGTAGTGAATAATATTTGTTTATACGTTATTAGCATCTTGGTGGGGCTGTAAACAAAATGTGCCAAAAGAACGAATAAGCAATATTTAAATACACACTATGAGACAAATAAATGTGAGAGTAGTGAATAATATTTGTTTTTACGTTATTAGCATGTTGGTGGAGCTGTAAACCAAATGTGCCAAAGGAACGAATAAGCAATATTTAAATACACACTATGAGGCAAATAAATGTGCGAGTAGTGAATAATATTTGTTTATACGTTATTAGCATCTTGGTGGGGCTGTAAACAAAATGTGCCAAAGGAATGAATAAGCAATATATAAATACACACTATGAGAAAAAGAAATGTGAGAGTAGTGAATAATATTTGTGAATACGTTATTAGCATGTTGGTGGGGCTGTAAACAAAATGTGCCAAAGGAACGAATAAGCAATATATTAATACCCACTATGAGACAAATAAATGTGTGAGTAGTGAATAATATTTGTGTATAGGTTATTAGTATGTTGGTAGAGCTGTAAACAAAATGTGCCAAAGGAACGAATAAGCAATATATAAATACAAACTATGAGACAAATAAATGTGAGAGTAGTGAATAATATTTGTGAATACGTTATTAGCATGTTGGTGGGGCTGTAAACAAAATGTGCCTATGGAACGAATATGCAATATATAAATACACACTATAAGCCAAATAAATGTGCGAGTAGTGAGTAATATTTGTTTATACGTTATTAGCATCTTGGTGGGACTGTAAACAAAATGTGCCAAAGGAACGAATAAGCAATATTTAAATACACACTATGAGCCAAATAAATGTGAGAGTAGTGAATAATATTTGTTTATACGTTATTAGCATGTTGGTGGGGCTGTAAACAAATGTGCCAAAGGAACGAATAAGCAATATTTAAATACACACTATGAGACAAATAAATGTGCGAGTAGTGAATAATATTTTTTTTATACGTTATTAGCATGTTGGTGGGGCAGTAAACAAAATGTGCCAAAGGCACGAATAAGCAATATATAAATACACACTATGAGACAAATAAATGTGCCAGTAGTGAATAATATATTTTTATACGTTATTAGCATGTTGGTGGGGCTGTAAACAAAATGTGCCAAAGGAACGAATAAGCAATATTTAAATGCACACTATGAGACAAATAAATGTGAGAGTAGTGAATAATATTTGTTTATACGTTATTAGCATCTTGGTGGGTCTGTAAACAAAATGTGCCAAAGGAACGAATAAGCAATATTTAAATACACACTATGAGAAAAATAAATGTGAGAGTAGTGAGTAATATTTGTTTATACGTTATTAGCATCTTGTTGGGGCTGTAAACAAAATGTGCCAAAGGAACGAATAAGCAATATATAAATACACACTATGAGAAAAATAAATGTGAGAGTAGTGAGTAATATTTGTTTATACGTTATTAGCATGTTGGTGGGGCTGTAAACAAAATGTGCCAAAGGAACGAATAAGCAATATTTATATACACACTATGAGACAAATAAATGTGATAGTAGTGAATAATATTTGTTTATACGTTATTAGCATGTTGGTGGGGCTGTAAACAAAATGTGCCAAAAGAACTAATAAGCAATATTTAAATACACACTATGAGACAAATAAATGTGCGAGTAGTGAATAATATTTGTTTATACGTTATTAGCATGTTGGTGGGGCTGTAAACAAAATGTGCCAAAGGAACGAATAAGCAATATTTAAATACACATTATGAGCCAAATAAATGTGAGAGTAGTGAATAATATTTGCTTATACGTTATTAGCATGTTGGTGGGGCTGTAAACAAAATGTGCCAAAGGAACGAATAAGCAATATTTAAATACACACTATGAGACAAATAAATGTGCGAGTAGTGAATAATATTTGTTTACGCGTTATTAGCATCTTGGTAGGGCTGTAAACAAAATGTGCCAAAGGAACGAATAAGCGTAATTTAAATACACACTATGAGACAAATAAATGTGCGAGTAGTGAATAATATTTGTTTATACGTTATTAGCATCTTGGTGGGGCTGTAAACAAAATGTGCCAAAGGAACGAATAAGCAATATATAAATACACACTATGAGACAAATAAATGTGAGAGTAGTGAATAATATTTGTTTATACGTTATTAGCATCTTGGTGGGGCTGTAAACAAAATGTGCCAAAAGAACGAATAAGCAATATTTAAATACACACTATGAGACAAATAAATGTGAGAGTAGTGAATAATATTTGTTTATACGTTATTAGCATGTTGGTGGAGCTGTAAACCAAATGTGCCAAAGGAACAAATAAGCAATATTTAAATACACACTATGAGGCAAATAAATGTGCGAGTAGTGAATAATATTTGTTTATACGTTATTAGCATCTTGGTGGGGCTGTAAACAAAATGTGCCAAAGGAATGAATAAGCAATATATAAATACACACTATGAGAAAAAGAAATGTGAGAGTAGTGAATAATATTTGTGAATACGTTATTAGCATGTTGGTGGGGCTGTAAACAAAATGTGCCAAAGGAACGAATAAGCAATATATTAATACCCACTATGAGACAAATAAATGTGTGAGTAGTGAATAATATTTGTGTATAGGTTATTAGCATGTTGGTAGAGCTGTAAACAAAATGTGCCAAAGGAACGAATAAGCAATATATAAATACAAACTATGAGACAAATAAATGTGAGAGTAGTGAATAATATTTGTGAATACGTTATTAGCATGTTGGTGGGGCTGTAAACAAAATGTGCCTAAGGAACGAATATGCAATATATAAATACACACTATGAGCCAAATAAATGTGCGAGTAGTGAGTAATATTTGTTTATACGTTATTAGCATCTTGGTGGGACTGTAAACAAAATGTGCCAAAGGAACGAATAAGCAATATTTAAATACACACTATGAGCCAAATAAATGTGAGAGTAGTGAATAATATTTGTTTATACGTTATTAGCATGTTGGTGGGGCTGTAAACAAATGTGCCAAAGGAACGAATAAGCAATATTTAAATACACACTATGAGACAAATAAATGTGCGAGTAGTGAATAATATTTTTTTATACGTTATTAGCATGTTGGTGGGGCTGTAAACAAAATGTGCCAAAGGAACGAATAAGCAATATATAAATACACACTATGAGACAAATAAATGTGCGAGTAGTGAATAATATATTTTTATACGTTATTAGCATGTTGGTGGGGCTGTAAACAAAATGTGCCAAAGGAACGAATAAGCAATATTTAAATGCACACTATGAGACAAATAAATGTGAGAGTAGTGAATAATATTTGTTTATACGTTATTAGCATCTTGGTGGGTCTGTAAACAAAATGTGCCAAAGGAACGAATAAGCAATATTTAAATACACACTATGAGACAAATAAATGTGAGAGTAGTGAATAATATTTGTTTATACGTTATTACCATGTTGGTGGGGCTGTAAACAAAATGTGCTAAAAGAACGAATAAGCAATATTTAAATACACACTATGAGACAAATAAATGTGAGAGTAGTGAATAATATTTGTTTATACGTTATTAGCATGTTGGTGGAGCTGTAAACAAAATGTGCCAAAGGAACGAATAAGCAATATTTAAATACACACTATGAGACAAATAAATGTGCGAGTAGTGAATAATATTTGTTTATACGTTATTAGCATCTTGGTGGGGCTGTAAACAAAATGTGCCAAAGGAATGAATAAGCAATATATAAATACACACTATGAGAAAAAGAAATGTGAGAGTAGTGAGTAATATTTGTTTATACGTTATTAGCATCTTGGTGGGGCTGTAAACAAAATGTGCCAATGGAACGAATAAGCAATATATAAATACACACTATGAGAAAAATAAATGTGAGAGTAGTGAGTAATATTTGTTTATACGTTATTAGCATGTTGGTGGGGCTGTAATCAAAATGTGCCAAAAGAACGAATAAGCAATATATAAATACACACTATGAGAAAAATAAATGTGAGAGTAGTGAGTAATATTTGTTTATACGTTATTAGCATGTTGGTGGGGCTGTAAACAAAATGTGCCAAAGGAACGAATAAGCAATATATAAATACACACTATGAGAAAAATAAATGTGAGAGTAGTGAGTAATATTTGTTTATACGTTATTAGCATGTTGGTGGGGCTGTAAACAAAATGTGCCAAAGGAACGAATAAGCAATATATAAATACACACTATGAGAAAAATAAATGTGAGAGTAGTGAGTAATATTTGTTTATACGTTATTAGCATCTTGGTGGGGCTGTAAACAAAATGTGCCAAAGGAACGAATAAGCAATATATAAATACACACTATGAGACAAATAAATGTGAGAGTAGTGAGTAATATTTGTTTATACGTTATTAGCATGTTGGTGGGGCTGTATCAAAATGTGCCAATGGAACGGATAAGCAATATATATTTACACACTATGAGAAAAATAAATGTGAGAGTAGTGAGTAATATTTGTTTCTACGTTATTAGCATGTTGGTGGGGCTGTAAACAAAATGTGCCAAAGGAACGAATAAGCAATATATAAATACACACTATGAGAAAAATAAATGTGAGAGTAGTGAGTAATATTTGTTTATACGTTATTAGCATGTTGGTGGGGCTGTAAACAAAATGTGCCAAAGGAACGAATAAGCAATATGTAAATACACACTATGAGAAAAATAAATGTGAGAGTAGTGAGTAATATTTGTTTATACGTTATTAGCATGTTGGTGGGGCTGTAAACAAAATGGGCCAAATGAACGAATAAGCAATATATAAATACACACTATGAGAAAAATAAATGTGAGAGTAGTGAGTAATATTTGTTTATACGTTATTAGCATCTTGGTGGGGCTGTAAACAAAATGTGCCAAAGGAACGAATAAGCAATATATAAATACACACTATGAGAAAAATTAATGTGAGAGTAGTGAGTAATATTTGTTTATACGTTATTAGCATGTTGGTGGGGCTGTAAACAAAATGTGCCAAAGGAACGAATAAGCAATATTTAAATACACACTATGAGACAAATAAATGTGAGAGTAGTGAATAATATTTGTTTATACGTTATTAGCATGTTGGTGGGGCTGTAAACAAAATGTGCCAAAGGAACTAATAAGCAATATTTAAATACACACTATGAGACAAATAAATGTGCGAGTAGTGAATAATATTTGTTTATACGTTATTAGCATGTTGGTGGGGCTGTAAACAAAATGTGCCAAAGGAACGAATAAGCAATATTTAAATACACATTATGAGCCAAATAAATGTGAGAGTAGTGAATAATATTTGCTTATACGTTATTAGCATGTTGGTGGGGCTGTAAACAAAATGTGCCAAAGGAACGAATAAGCAATATTTAAATACACACTATGAGACAAATAAATGTGCGAGTAGTGAATAATATTTGTTTACGCGTTATTAGCATCTTGGTAGGGCTGTAAACAAAATGTGCCAAAGGAACGAATAAGCGTAATTTAAATACACACTATGAGACAAATAAATGTGCGAGTAGTGAATAATATTTGTTTATACGTTATTAGCATCTTGGTGGGGCTGTAAACAAAATGTGCCAAAGGAACGAATAAGCAATATATAAATACACACTATGAGACAAATAAATGTGAGAGTAGTGAATAATATTTGTTTATACGTTATTAGCATCTTGGTGGGGCTGTAAACAAAATGTGCCAAAAGAACGAATAAGCAATATTTAAATACACACTATGAGACAAATAAATGTGAGAGTAGTGAATAATATTTGTTTATACGTTATTAGCATGTTGGTGGAGCTGTAAACAAAATGTGCCAAAGGAACAAATAAGCAATATTTAAATACACACTATGAGGCAAATAAATGTGCGAGTAGTGAATAATATTTGTTTATACGTTATTAGCATCTTGGTGGGGCTGTAAACAAAATGTGCCAAAGGAATGAATAAGCAATATATAAATACACACTATGAGAAAAAGAAATGTGAGAGTAGTGAATAATATTTGTGAATACGTTATTAGCATGTTGGTGGGGCTGTAAACAAAATGTGCCAAAGGAACGAATAAGCAATATATTAATACCCACTATGAGACAAATAAATGTGTGAGTAGTGAATAATATTTGTGTATAGGTTATTAGCATGTTGGTAGAGCTGTAAACAAAATGTGCCAAAGGAACGAATAAGCAATATATAAATACAAACTATGAGACAAATAAATGTGAGAGTAGTGAATAATATTTGTGAATACGTTATTAGCATGTTGGTGGGGCTGTAAACAAAATGTGCCTATGGAACGAATATGCAATATATAAATACACACTATGAGCCAAATAAATGTGCGAGTAGTGAGTAATATTTGTTTATACGTTATTAGCATCTTGGTGGGACTGTAAACAAAATGTGCCAAAGGAACGAATAAGCAATATTTAAATACACACTATGAGCCAAATAAATGTGAGAGTAGTGAATAATATTTGTTTATACGTTATTAGCATGTTGGTGGGGCTGTAAACAAATGTGCCAAAGGAACGAATAAGCAATATTTAAATACACACTATGAGACAAATAAATGTGCGAGTAGTGAATAATATTTTTTTATACGTTATTAGCATGTTGGTGGGGCTGTAAACAAAATGTGCCAAAGGCACGAATAAGCAATATATAAATACACACTATGAGACAAATAAATGTGCCAGTAGTGAATAATATTTTTTTATACGTTATTAGCATGTTGGTGGGGCTGTAAACAAAATGTGCCAAAGGAACGAATAAGCAATATTTAAATGCACACTATGAGACAAATAAATGTGAGAGTAGTGAATAATATTTGTTTATACGTTATTAGCATCTTGGTGGGTCTGTAAACAAAATGTGCCAAAGGAACGAATAAGCAATATTTAAATACACACTATGAGACAAATAAATGTGAGAGTAGTGAATAATATTTGTTTATACGTTATTACCATGTTGGTGGGGCTGTAAACAAAATGTGCTAAAAGAACTAATAAGCAATATTTAAATACACACTATGAGCCAAATAAATGTGAGAGTAGTGAATAATATTTGTTTATACGTTATTAGCATGTTGGTGGAGCTGTAAACAAAATGTGCCAAAGGAACGAATAAGCAATATTTAAATACACACTATGAGACAAATAAATGTGCGAGTAGTGAATAATATTTGTTTATACGTTATTAGCATCTTGGTGGGGCTGTAAACAAAATGTGCCAAAGGAATGAATAAGCAATATATAAATACACACTATGAGAAAAAGAAATGTGAGAGTAGTGAGTAATATATGTTTATACGTTATTAGCATCTTGGTGGGGCTGTAAACAAAATGTGCCAATGGAACGAATAAGCAATATATAAATACACACTATGAGAAAAATAAATGTGAGAGTAGTGAGTAATATTTGTTTATACGTTATTAGCATGTTGGTGGGGCTGTAATCAAAATGTGCCAAAAGAACGAATAAGCAATATATAAATACACACTATGAGAAAAATAAATGTGAGAGTAGTGAGTAATATTTGTTTATACGTTATTAGCATGTTGGTGGGGCTGTAAACAAAATGTGCCAAAGGAACGAATAAGCAATATATAAATACACACTATGAGAAAAATAAATGTGAGAGTAGTGAGTAATATTTGTTTATACGTTATTAGCATGTTGGTGGGGCTGTAAACAAAATGTGCCAAAGGAACGAATAAGCAATATATAAATACACACTATGAGAAAAATAAATGTGAGAGTAGTGAGTAATATTTGTTTATACGTTATTAGCATGTTGGTGGGGCTGTAAACAAAATGTGCCAAAGGAACGAATAAGCAATATATAAATACACACTATGAGACAAATAAATGTGAGAGTAGTGAGTAATATTTGTTTATACGTTATTAGCATGTTGGTGGGGCTGTAACAAAATGTGCCAATGGAACGAATAAGCAATATATATTTACACACTATGAGACAAATAAATGTGAGAGTAGTGAGTAATATTTGTTTCTACGTTATTAGCATGTTGGTGGGGCTGTAAACAAAATGTGCCAAAGGAACGAATAAGCAATATATAAATACACACTATGAGACAAATAAATGTGAGAGTAGTGAGTAATATTTATTTATACGTTATTAGCATGTTGGTGGGGCTGTAAACAAAATGTGCCAAAGGAACGAATAAGCAATATGTAAATACACACTATGAGAAAAATAAATGTGAGAGTAGTGAGTAATATTTGTTTATACGTTATTAGCATGTTGGTGGGGCTGTAAACAAAATGGGCCAAATGAACGAATAAGCAATATATAAATACACACTATGAGAAAAATAAATGTGAGAGTAGTGAGTAATATTTGTTTATACGTTATTAGCATCTTGGTGGAGCTGTAAACAAAATGTGCCAAAGGAACGAATAAGCAATATATAAATACACACTATGAGAAAAATTAATGTGAGAGTAGTGAGTAATATTTGTTTATACGTTATTAGCATGTTGGTGGGGCTGTAAACAAAATGTGCCAAAGGAACGAATAAGCAATATATAAATACACACTATGAGAAAAATAAATGTGAGAGTAGTGAGTAATATTTGTTTATACGTTATTAGCATGTTGGTGGGGCTGTAAACAAAATGTGTCAAACGAACGAATAAGCAATATATAAATACACACTATGAGAAAAATAAATGTGAGAGTAGTGAGTAATATTTGTTTATACGTTATTAGCATGTTGGTGGGGCTGTATCAAAATGTGCCAATGGAACGGATAAGCAATATATATTTACACACTATGAGAAAAATAAATGTGAGAGTAGTGAGTAATATTTGTTTCTACGTTATTAGCATGTTGGTGGGGTGGTAAACAAAATGTGCCAAAGGAACGAATAAGCAATATATAAATACACACTATGAGAAAAATAAATGTGAGAGTAGTGAGTAATATTTGCTTATACGTTATTAGCATCTTGGTGGGGCTGTAAACAAAATGTGCCAAAGGAATGAATAAGCAATATATAAATACACACTATGAGGAAAAGAAATGTGAGAGTAGTGAGTAATATTTGTTTATACGTTATTAGCATCTTGGTGGGGCTGTAAAGAAAATGTGCCAATGGAACGAATAAGCAATATATAAATACACACTATGAGAAAAATAAATGTGAGAGTAGTGAGTAATATTTGTTTATACGTTATTAGCATGTTGGTGGGGCTGTAAACAAAATGTGCCAAAGGAACGAATAAGCAATATATAAATACACACTATGAGAAAAATAAATGTGAGAGTAGTGAGTAATATTTGTTTATACGTTATTAGCATGTTGGTGGGGCTGTAAACAAAATGTGCCAAAGGAACGAATAAGCAATATATAAATACACACTATGAGAAAAATAAATGTGAGAGTAGTGAATAATATTTGTTTATACGTTATTAGCATGTTGGTGGGGCTGTAAACAAAATGTGCCAATGGAACGAATAAGAAATATAAAAATACACACTATGAGAAAAATAAATGTGAGAGTAGTGAGTAATATTTGTTTATACGTTATTAGCATGTTGGTGGGGCTGTAAACAAAATGTGCCAAAGGAACGAATAAGCAATATATAAATACACACTATGAGAAAAATAAATGTGAGAGTAGTGAGTAATAATTGTTTATCCGTTATTAGCATGTTGGTGGGGCTGTAAACAAAATGGGCCAAATGAACAAATAAGCAATATATAAATACACATATGAAAAAAATAAATGTGAGATTAGTGAGTAATATTTGTTTATACCTTATTAGCATCTTGGTGGGGCTGTAAACAAAATGTGCCAAAGGAACGAATAAGCAATATTTAAATACACACTATAAGACAAATAAATGTGAGAGTAGTGAATATTATTTGTTTATACGTTATTAGCATGCTGGTGGGGCTGTAAACAAAATGTGCCAAAATAATGAATAAGCAATATTTAAATACACACTATGAGACAAATAAATGTGAGAGTAGTGAATAATATTTGCTTATACGTTATTAGCATCTACGTGGGGCTGTAAACAAAATGTGCCAAAGGAAGGAATAAGCAATATATAAATACACACTATGAGGAAAAGAAATGTGAGAGTAGTGAGTAATATTTGTTTATACGTTATTAGCATCTTGGTGGGGCTGTAAACAAAATGTGCCAATGGAACGAATAAGCAATATATAAATACACACTATGAGAAAAATAAATGTGAGAGTAGTGAGTAATATTTGTTTATACGTTATTAGCATGTTGGTGGGGCTGTAAACAAAATGTGCCAAAGGAACGAATAAGCAATATATAAATACACACTATGAGAAAAATAAATGTGAGAGTAGTGAGTAATATTTGTTTATACGTTATTAGCATGTTGGTGGGGCTGTAAACAAAATGTGTCAAAGGAACGAATAAGCAATATATAAATACATACTATGAGAAAAATAAATGTGAGAGTAGTGAGTAATATTTGTTTATACGTTATTAGCATGTTGGTGGGGCTGTATCAAAATGTGCCAAAGGAACGGATAAGCAATATATATTTACACACTATGAGAAAAATAAATGTGAGAGTAGTGAGTAATATTTGTTTCTACGTTATTAGCATGTTGGTGGGGCTGTAAACAAAATGTGCCAAAGGAACGAATAAGCAATATATAAATACACACTATGAGAAAAATAAATGTGAGAGTAGTGAGTAATATTTGTTTATACGTTATTAGCATGTTGGTGGGGCTGTAAACAAAATGTGCCAAAGGAACGAATAAGCAATATATAAATACACACTATGAGAAAAATAAATGTGAGAGTAGTGAGTAATATTTGTTTATACGTTATTAGCATGTTGGTGGGGCTGTAAACAAAATGTGCCAATGGAACGAATAAGCAATATAAAAATACACACTATGAGAAATATAAATGTGAGAGTAGTGAGTAATATTTGTTTATACGTTATTAGCATGTTGGTGGGGCTGTAAACAAAATGTGCCAAATGAACGAATAAGCAATATATAAATACACACTATGAGAAAAATAAATGTGAGAGTAGTGAGTAATATTTGTTTATACGTTATTAGCATGTTGGTGGGGCTGTAAACAAAATGTGCCAAAGGAACGAATAAGCAATATATAAATACACACTATGAGAAAAATAAATGTGAGAGTAGTGATTAATATTTGTTTATACGTTATTAGCATCTTGGTGGGGCTGTAAACAAAATGTGCCAAAGGAACGAATAAGCAATATTTAAATACACACTATGAGACAAATAAATGTGAGAGTAGTGAATAATATTTGTTTATACGTTATTAGCATGTTGGTGGGGCTGTAAACAAAATGTGCCAAAGGAACGAATAAGCAATATTTAAATACACACTATGAGACAAATAAACGTGCGAGTAGTGAATAATATTTGTTTATAGGTTATTAGCATGTTGGTGGGGCTGTAAACAAAATGTGCCAAAGGAACGAATAAGCAATATTTAAATACACACTATAAGACAAATAAATGTGAGAGTAGTGAATAATATTTGTTTATACGTTATTAGCATGTTGGTGGGGCTGTAAACAAAATGTGCCAAAATAACGAATAAGCAATATTAAATACACACTATGAGACAAATAAATGTGAGAGTAGTGAATAATATTTGCTTATACGTTATTAGCATCTACGTGGGGCTGTAAACAAAATGTGCCAAAGGAATGATTAAGCAATATATAAATACACACTATGAGGAAAAGAAATGTGAGAGTAGTGAGTAATATTTGTTTATACGTTATTAGCATCTTGGTGAGGCTGTAAACAAAATGTGCCAATGGAACGAATAAGCAATATATAAATACACACTATGAGAAAAATAAATGTGAGAGTAGTGAGTAATATTTGTTTATACGTTATTAGCATGTTGGTGGGGCTGTAAACAAAATGTGCCAAAGGAACGAATAAGCAATATATAAATACACACTATGAGAAAAATAAATGTAAGAGTAGTCAGTAATATTTGTTTATACGTTATTAGCATGTTGGTGGGGCTGTATCAAAATGTGCCAATGGAACGGATAAGCAATATATATTTACACACTATGAGAAAAATAAATGTGAGAGTAGTGAGTAATATTTGTTTATACGTTATTAGCATGTTGGTGGGGCTGTAAACAAAATGTGCCAAAGGAACGAATAAGCAATATATAAATACACACTATGAGAAAAATAAATGTGAGAGTAGTGAGTAATATTTGTTTATACGTTATTAGCATGTTGGTGGGGCTGTAAACAAAATGGGCCAAAGGAACGAATAAGCAATATATAAATACACACTATGAGAAAAATAAATGTGAGAGTAGTGAGTAATATTTGTTTTTACGTTATTAGCATGTTGGTGGGGCTGTAAACAAAATGTGCCAATGGAACGAGTAAGAAATATATAAATACACTATGAGAAACATAAATGTGAGAGTAGTGAGTAATATTTGCTTATACGTTATTAGCATCTTGGTGGGGCTGTAAACAAAATGTGCCAAAGGAATGAATAAGCAATATATAAATACACACTATGAGGAAAATAAATGTGAGAGTAGTGAGTAATATTTGTTTATACGTTATTAGCATGTTGGTGGGGCTGTAAACAAAATGTGCCAATGGAACGAATAAGCAATATATAAATACACACTATGAGAAAAATAAATGTGAGAGTAGTGAGTAATATTTGTTTATACGTTATTAGCATGTTGGTGGGGCTGTAAACAAAATGTGCCAAAGGAACGAATATGCAATATATAAATACACACTATGAGAAAAATAAATGTGAGAGTAGTGAGTAATATTTGTTTATACGTTATTAGCATGTTGGTGGGGCTGTAAACAAAATGTGCCACAGGAACGAATAAGCAATATATAAATACACACTATGAGGAAAATAAATGTGAGAGTAGTGAGTAATATTTGTTTATACGTTATTAGCATGTTGGTGGGGCTGTAAACAAAATGGGCCAAATGAACGAATAAGCAATATATAAATACACACTATGAGAAAAATAAATGTGAGAGTAGTGAGTAATATTTGTTTATACGTTATTAGCATCTTGGTGGGACTGTAAACAAAATGTGCCAAAGGAACGAATAAGCAATATTTAAATACACACTATGAGACAAATAAATGTGCGAGTAGTGAATAATATTATTTAATACGTTATTAGCATGTTGGTGGGGCTGTAAACAAAATGTGCCAAAGGAACGAACAAGCAATATATAAATACTCACTATGAGACAAATAAATGTGTGAGTAGTGAATAATATTAGTTTATACGTTATTAGCATGTTGGTGGGGCTGTAAACAAAATGTGCCAAAGGAACGAATAAGCAATATTTAAATACACAATATGAGACAAATAAATGTGCGAGTAGTGAATAATATTTATTTATACGTTATTAGCATGTTGGTGGGGCTGTAAACAAAATGTGCGAAAGGAACGAATAAGCAATATTTAAATACACACTATAAGACAAATGATGGTGATAGTAGTGAATAATATTTGTTTATAAATTATTAGCATGTTGGTGGGGCTGTAAACAAAATGTGCCAAAGGAACGAATAAGCAATATATAAATACACACTATGAGAAAAATAAATGTGAGAGTAGAGAGTAATATTTATTTATACGTTATTAGCATGTTGGTGGGGCTGTAAACAAAATGGGCCAAAGGAACGAATAAGCAATATATAAATACACACTATGAGAAAAATTAATATGAGAGTAGTGAATAATATTTGTTTATACGTTGTTAGCATGTTGGTGGTGCTGTAAACAAAATGTGCCAAAGGAACGAATAAGCAATATTTAAATACACACTATAAGACAAATAAATGTGAGAGTAGTGAATAATATTTGTTTATACGTTATTAGCTTGTTGGTGGGGCTGTAAACAAAATGTGCCAAAGGAACGAATAAGCAATATTTAAATACACACTATTTGACAAATAAATGTGCGAGTAGTGAATAATATTTGTTTATACGTTATTAGCATGTTGGTGGGGCTGTAAACAAAATGTGCCAAAGGAACGAACAAAAAATATATAAACACACACTATGAGACAAATAAATGTGAGAGTAGTGAATAATATTTGTTTATACGTTATTAGCATCTTGGTGGGGCTGTAAACAAAATATGCCAAAGGAACGAATAAGCAATATATAAATACACACTATGAGAAAAATAAATGTGCAAGTAGTGAATAATATTTGTTTATACGTTATTAGCATGTTGGTGTTGCTGTAAACAAAATAAGCCAAACGAACGAATAAGCAATATATAAATACACACTATGAGAAAAATAAATGTGAGAGTAGGGAATAATATTTGTTTATACGTTATTAGCATCTTGGTGGAACTGTAAACAAAATGTGCCAAAGGAACGAATAAGCAATATTGAAATACACACTATGAGACACATAAATATGCGAGTAGTGAATAATATTTGCTTATACGTTATTAGCCTGTTGGTGGGGCTGTAAACAAAATGTGCCAAAAGAACGAATAAGCAATATATTAATACACACTATGAGACAAATAAATGTGAGAGTAGTGAATAATATTTGCTTATACGTTATTAGCATCTTGGTGGGGCTGTAAACAAAATGTGCCAAAGGAACGAATAAGCAATATATAAATACACACTATGAGAAAAATAAATGGGAGAGTAGTGAATAATATTTGTTTATACGTTATTAGCATCTTGGTTGAGCTGTAAACAAAATGTGCCAAACTAACGAATAAGCAATATTTAAATACACACAATGAGACAAATAAATGTGAGAGTAGTGAATAATATTTGTTTATACGTTATAAGCATGTTGGTAGGGCTGTAAACAAAATGTGCCAAAGGGACTAATAAGCAATTTTTAAATACACACTATGAGACAAATAAATGTGCGAGTAGTGAATAATATTTGTTTATATTTGATTAGCATGTTGGTGGGGCTGTAAACAAAATGTGCCAAAGGAACGAATAAGCAATATATAAATACACACTATGAGGAAAAGAAATGTGAGAGTAGTGAGTAATATTTGTTTATACGTTATTAGCATGTTGGTGGGGCTGTAAACAAAATGTGCCAAAGGAACAAACAAAAAAAATATAAACACACACTATCAGACAAATAAATGTGAGAGTAGTGAATAATATTTGTTTATACGTTATTAGCATCTTGGTGGGGCTGTAAACAAAATATGCCAAAGGAACGAATAAGCAATATATAAATACACACTATGAGAAAAATAAATGTGCGAGTAGTGAATAATATTTGTTTATACGGTATTATCATCTTGGTGGGGCTGTAAACAAAATGTGCCAAAGGAACGAATAAGCAATATATAAATACACACTATGAGCCAAATAAATGTGCGTGTAGTGAGTAATATTTGTTTATACGTTATTAGCAAGTTGGTGGGGCTGTAAACAAAATGTGCCGAATGAACGAATATGCAATATATAAATACACACTATAAGCCAAATAAATTTGCGAGTAGTGAGTAATATTTGTTTATACGTTATTAGCATGTTGGTGTTGCTGTAAACAAAATAAGCCAAAGGAACGAATAAGCAATATTTAAATACACACTATGAGACAAATAAATGTGCGAGTAGTGAATAATATTTGTTTATACGTTATTAGCATCTTGGTGGGACTGAAAACAAAATGTGCCAAAGGAACGAATAAGCAATATTTAAATACACACTATGAGACACATAAATATGCGAGTAGTGAATAATATTTGCTTATACCTTATTACCCTGTTGGTGGGGCTGCAAACAAAATGTGCCAAAAGAACGAATAAGCAATATATTAATACATACTATGATACAAATAAATGTGAGAGTAGTGAATAATATTTGTTTATACGTTATTAGCATCTTGGTGGGGCTGTAAACAAAATGTGCCAAAGGAACGAATAAGCAATATATAAATACACACTATGAGAAAAATAAATGGGAGAGTAGTGAGTAATATTTGTTTATACGTTATTAGCATCTTGGTGGGGCTGTAAACAAAATGTGCCAAAGGAACGAATAAGCAATATTTAAATACAAACTATAAGACAAATAAATGTGCGAGTAGTGAATAATATTTTTTTATACGTTATTAGCATGTTGGTTGGGCTGTAAACAAAATGTGCCAAAGGAACGAATAAGCAATATTTAAATACACACTAAATGACAAATAAATGTGGGAGTAGTGAATAATACTTGTTTATACGTTACTAGCATCTTGGTTGGGCTGTAAACAAAATGTGCCAAACTAACGAATAAGCAATATTTAAATACACACTATGAGACAAATAAATGTGAGAGTAGTGAATAATATTTGTTTATACGTTATAAGCATGTTGGTGGGGCTGTAAACAAAATGTGCCAAAGGGACTAATAAGCAATATTTAAATACACACTATGAGACAAATAAATGTGCGAGTAGTGAATAATATTTGTTTATATTTTATTAGCATGTTGGTGGGGCTGTAAACAAAATGTGCAAAAGGAACAAATAAGCAATATTTAAATACACATTATGAGCCAAATAAATGTGAGAGTAGTGAATAATATATGTTTATACGTTATTAGCATCTTGGTGGGGCTGTAAACAAAATGTGCCAAGGGAACGATTAAGCAATATATAAATACACACTATGAGACAAATAAATGTGAGAGTAGTGAATAATATTTGCTTATACGTTATTAGCATCTTGTTGGGGCTGTAAACAAAATGTGATAAAGGAACGAATAAGCAATATATAAATACACACTATGAGGAAACGAAATGTGAGAGTAGTAAGTAATATTTGTTTATACGTTTTTAGCATGTTGGTGGGGCTGTAAACAAAATGTGCCAAACTAACGAATAAGCAATATTTAAATACACACTATAAGACAAATAAATGTGAGAGTAGTGAACAATATTTGTTTATACGTTATTAGCATGTTGGTGGGGCTGTAAATAAAATGTGCTAAAGGAATGAATAAGCAATATTTAAATACACACTATACGCCAAATAAATGTGGATGTAGTGAATAATATTTGTTTATACGTTATTAGCATCTTGGTGGGGCTGTAAACAAAATGTGCCAAGGGAACGAATAAGCAATATGTAAATACACACTATGAGCCAAATAAATGTGCGTGTAGTGAATAATATTTGTTTATACGTTATTAGCATGTTTGTGGGGCTGTAAACAAAATGTGCCGAATGAACGAATATGCAATATATAAATACACACTATGAGCCAAATAAATGTGCGCGTAGTGAGTAATATTTTCTTATGCGTAATTAGCATGTTGAAGGGGCTGTAAACAACATGTGCCAAAGGAACGAATAAGCAACATTCAAATACACACTATGAGCCAAATAAATGTGAGAGTAGTGAATAATATTTGTTTATACGTTATTAGCATGTGTTTGGGGCTGTAAACAAAATGTGCCAAAGGAACGAATAAGCAATATATAAATACACACTATGAGACAAATAAATGTGAGAGTATTGAATAACATTTGTTTATACGTTATTAGAATGTTGGTGAGGCTGTAAACAAAATGTGCCAAAAGAACGAATAAGCAATATATTATTACACACTATGAGACAAATAACTGTGCGAGTTGTGAACAATATTTGTTTATACGTTATTAGCATGTTATTGGGGCTGTAATCAAAATGTGCCAAAGGAAAGAATAAGCAATATATAAATACACACTATGAGACAAATAAATGTGAGAGTAGTGAATAATATTTGTTTATACGTTATTAGCATCTTTTTGGGGCTGTAAACAAAATGTGCCAAAGGAACGAATAAGCTATATTTAAATACACACTATGAGACAAATAAATGTGAGAGTAGTGAATAATATTTGTTTATACGTTATTAGCATCTTGGTGGGGCTGTAAACAAAATGTGCAAAAGGAACGAATAAGCAATATATAAATACACTCTATGAGACAAATAAATGTGAGAGTAGTGAATAATATTTGCTTATACATTATTAGCATCTTGGTGGGGCTGTAAACACAATGTGCCAAAGGAACGAATAAGCCATATATAAATACACACTATGAGGAGAAGAAATGTGAGAGTAGTGAGTAATATTTGTTTATACGTTATTAGCATCTTGGTGTGGCTGTAAAAAAATGTGCCAAAGGGACGAATAAGCAATATTCAAATACACTCTATGAGACAAATAAATGTGAGAGTAGTGAGTAATATTTGTTTATACGTTATTAGAATCTTGGTGGGGCTGTAAACAAAATGTGCCAAAGGAACGAATAAGCAATATTTAAATACACACTATGAGCCAAATAAATGTGCGAGTAGTGAATAATATTTGTTTATACGTTATTAGCATGTTGGTGGGGCTGTAAACAAAATGTGCCAAAAGAACGAATAAGCAATATATTAATACCCACTATGAGTCAAATAAATGTGTGAGTAGTGAATAATATTTGTGTATAGGTTATTAGCATGTTGGTAGAGCTGTAAACAAAATGTGCCAAAGGAACGAATAAACAATATATAAATACAAACTATGAGACAAATAAATGTGAGAGTAGTGAATAATATTTGTTTATACGTTATTAGCATGTTGGTGGGGATGTAAACAAAATGTGCCAAAGGAACGAATAAACAATATATAAATACACACTATGAGACAAATAAATGTGAGAGTAGTGAATAATATTTGTGAATACGTTATTAGCATGTTGGTGGGGCTGTAAACAAAATGTGCCAAAGGAACAAATATGCGATATATAAATACACACTATGAGCCAAATAAATGTGGAAGTAGTGAATAATATTCGTTTATACGTTATTAGCATCTTGGTGGGGCTGTAAACAAAATGTGCCAAAGGCACGAATAAGCAATATATAAATACACACTATGAGACAAATAAATGTGCGAGTAGTGAATAATATTTTTTTATACGTTATTAGCATGTTGGTGGGGCTGTAAACAAAATGTGCCAAGGGAACGATTAAGCAATATATAAATACACACTATGAGACAAATAAATGTGAGAGTAGTGAATAATATTTGCTTATACGTTATTAGCATCTTGTTGGGGCTGTAAAAAAATGTGCCAAAGGAACGAATAAGCAATATATAAATACACACTATGAGGAAACGAAATGTGAGAGTAGTGAGTAATATTTGTTTATACGTTTTTAGCATGTTGGTGGTACTGTAAACAAAATGTGACGAAGGAACGAACAACCAATATATAAACACACACTATGAGACAAATAAATGTGTGAGTAGTGAATAATATTTGTTTATACGTTATTAGCATCTTGGTGGGGCTGTAAGCAAAATGTGCCAAACTAACGAATAAACAATATTTAAATACACACTATGAGACAAATAAATGTGCGAGTAGTGAATAATATTTGTTTATACGTTATTAGCATGTTGGTGGGGCTGTAAACAAAATGTGCCAAAGGAACGAATAAGCAATATTTAAATACACACTATAAGACAAATAAATGTGAGAGTAGTGAACAATATTTGTTTATACGTTAGTAGCATGTTGGTGGGGCTGTAAACAAAATGTGCTAAAGGAACGAATAAGCAATATTTAAATACACACTATGAGCCAAATAAATGTGGATGTAGTGAATAATATTTGTTTATACGTTATTAGCATCTTGGTGGGGCTGTAAACAAATGTGCCAAAGGGAAGAATAAGCAATATTCAAATACACACTATGAGACAAATAAATGTGAGAGTAGTGAGTAATATTTGTTTATACGTTATTAGAATCTTGGTGGGGCTGTAAACAAAATGTGCCAAAGGAACGAATAAGCAATATTTAAATACACACTATGAGCCAAATAAATGTGCGAGTAGTGAATAATATTTGTTTATACGTTATTAGCATGTTGGTGGGGCTGTAAACAAAATGTGCCAAAAGAACGAATAAGCAATATATTAATACCCACTATGAGACAAATAAATGTGTGAGTAGTGAATAATATTTGTGTATAGGTTATTAGCATGTTGGTAGAGCTGTAAACAAAATGTGCCAAAGGAACGAATAAACAATATATAAATACAAACTATGAGACAAATAAATGTGAGAGTAGTGAATAATATTTGTTTATACGTTATTAGCATGTTGGTGGGGCTGTAAACAAAATGTGCCAAAGGAACGAATAAGCAATATATAAATACACACTATGAGACAAATAAATGTGAGAGTAGTGAATAATATTTGTGAATACGTTATTAGCATGTTGGTGGGGCTGTAAACAAAATGTGCCAAAGGAACAAATATGCGATATATAAATACACACTATGAGCCAAATAAATGTGCGAGTAGTGAGTAATATTTGTTTATACGTTATTAGCATCTTGGTGGGACTGCAAACAAAATGTGCCAAAGGAACGAACAAGCAATATTTAAATACACACTATGAGCCAAATAAATGTGGAAGTAGTGAATAATATTCGTTTATACGTTATTAGCATCTTGGTGGGGCTGTAAACAAAATGTGCCAAAGGCACGAATAAGCAATATATAAATACACACTATGAGACAAATAAATGTGCGAGTAGTGAATAATATTTTTTTATACGTTTTTAGCATGTTGGTGGGGCTGTAAACAAAATGTGCCAAAGGAACGAACAAGCAATATTTAAATACACACTATGAGACAAATAAATGTGAGAGTAGTGAATAATATTTGTTTATGCGTTATTAGCATGTTGGTTGGGCTGTAAACAAAATGTGCCAAAGGAACGAATAAGAAATATATAAATACACACTATGAGACAAATAAATGTGAGAGTAGTGAGTAATATTTGCTTATACGTTATTAGCATGTTGGTGGGGCTGTAAACAAAATGTGCCAAAGGAACGAATAAGCAATATATAAATACACACTATGAGAAAATTAAATGTGCGAGTAGTGAATAATATTTGTTTATACGTTATTAGCATCTTGGTGGGACTGTTAACAAAATGTGCCAAAGGAACGAATAAGCAATATTTAAATACACATTATGAGCCAAATAAATGTGAGAGTAGTGAATAATATTTGTTTATACGTTATTAGCATCTTGGTGGGGCTGTAAACAAAATGTGCCAAGGGAACGATTAAGCAATATATAAATACTCACTATGAGACAAATAAATGTGAGAGTAGTGAATAATATTTGCTTATACGTTATTAGCATCTTGTTGGGGCTGTAAACAAAATGTGCCAAAGGAACGAATAAGCAATATATAAATACACACTATGAGGAAACGAAATGTGAGAGTAGTGAGTAATATTTGTTTATACGTTTTTAGCATGTTGGTGGGGCTGTAAACAAAATGTGCCGAAGGAACGAACAAAAAATATATAAACACACACTATGAGACAAATAAATGTGTGAGTAGTGAATAATATTTGTTTATACGTTATTAGCATCTTGGTGGGGCTGTAAGCAAAATGTGCCAAACTAACGAATAAACAATATTTAAATACACACTATGAGACAAATAAATGTGCGAGTAGTGAATAATATTTGTTTATACGTTATTAGCATGTTGGTGGGGCTGTAAACAAAATGTGCCAAAGGAACGAATAAGCAATATTTAAATACACACTATAAGACAAATAAATGTGAGAGTAGTGAACAATATTTGTTTATACGTTATTAGCATGTTGGTGGGGCTGTAAACAAAATGTGCTAAAGGAACGAATAAGCAATATTTAAATACACACTATGAGCCAAATAAATGTGGATGTAGTGAATAATATTTGTTTATACGTTATTAGCATCTTGGTGGGGCTGTAAACAAAATGTGCCAAAGGAACGAATAAGCAATATGTAAATACACACTATGAGCCAAATAA
Organism: Prosapia bicincta; assembly: GCA_036971475.1. Taxonomy (NCBI): domain Eukaryota; kingdom Metazoa; phylum Arthropoda; class Insecta; order Hemiptera; family Cercopidae; genus Prosapia; species Prosapia bicincta. The sequence continues at coordinate 125,660,867 of JBAIZL010000004.1, forward strand.
ATGTGCGTGTAGTGAATAATATTTTTTTATGCGTAATTAGCATGTTGATGGGGCTGTAAACAACATGTGCCAAAGGATCGAATAAGCAACATTTAAATACACACTATGAGCCAAATAAATGTGAGAGTAGTGAATAATATTTGTTTATACGTTATTAGCATGTTATTGGGGCTGTAAACACAATGTGCCAAAGGAACGAATAAGCAATATTTAAATACACACTATGAGACAAATAAATGTGCGAGTAGTGAATAATATTATTTAAAACGTTATTAGCATGTTGGTGGGGCTGTAAACAAAATGTGCCAAAGGAACGAACAAGCAATATATAAATACACACTATGAGACAAATAAATGTGTGAGTAGTGAATAATATTAGTTTATACGTTATTAGCATGTTATTGGGGCTGTAATCAAAATGTGCGAAAGGAACGAATAAGCAATATATAAATACACACTATGAGACAAATAAATGTGAGAGTAGTGAATAATATTTGTTTATACGTTATTAGCATCTTGGTGGGGCTGTAAACAAAATGTGCCAAAGGAACGAATAAGCAATATATAAATACACACTATGAGACAAATAAATGTGAGAGTAGTGAATAATATTTGCTTATACATTATTAGCATCTTGGTGGGGCTGTAAACACAATGTGCCAAAGGAACGAATAAGCCATATATAAATACACACTATGAGGAGAAGAAATGTGAGAGTAGTGAGTAATATTTGTTTATACGTTATTAGCATCTTGTTGGGGCTGTAAACAAAATGTGCCAAAGGAACGAATAAGCAATATATAAATACACACTATGAAGAAACGAAATATGAGAGTAGTGAGTAATATTTGTTTATACGTTTTTAGCATGTTGGTGGGGCTGTAAACAAAATGTGCCGAAGGAACGAACAAGCAATATATAAACACACACTATGAGACAAATAAATGTGTGAGTAGTGAATAATATTTGTTCATACGTTATTAGCATCTTGGTGGGGCTGTAAGCAAAATGTGCCAAACTAACGAATAAACAATATTTAAATACACACTATGAGACAAATAAATGAGCGAGTAGTGAATACTATTTGTTTATACGTTATTAGCATGTTGGTGGGGCTGTAAACAAAATGTGCTAAAGGGACGAATAAGCAATATTTAAATACACACTATGAGCCAAATAAATGTGGATGTAGTGAATAATATTTGTTTATACGTTATTAGCATCTTGGTGGGGCTGTAAACAAAATGTGCCAAAGGAACGAATAAGCAATATGTAAATACACACTATGAGCCAAATAAATGAGCGTGTAGTGAATAATATTTGTTTATACGTTATTACCATGTTGGTGGGGCTGTAAACGAAATGTGCCGAATGAACGAATAAGCAATATATTATTACAACTATGAGACAAATAAATGTGCGAGTTGTGAACAATATTTGTTTATACGTTATTTGCATGTTATTGGGGCTGTAATCAAAATGTGCCAAAGGAACGAATAAGCAATATATATATACACACTATGAGACAAATAAATGTGAGAGTAGTAAATAATATTTGTTTATACGTTATTAGCATCTTGGTGGGGCTGTAAACAAAATGTGCCAAAGGAACGAATAAGCAATATTTAAATACACACTATGAGACAAATAAATATGAGAGTAGTGAATAATATTTGTTTATACGTTATTAGCATCTTGGTGGGGCTGTAAACAAAATGTGCCAAAAGAACGAATAAGCGATATATAAATACACACTATGAGACAAATAAATGTGAGAGTAGTGAATAATATTTGCTTATACATTATTAGCATCTTGGTGGGGCTGTAAACACAATGTGCCAAAGGAACGAATAAGCCATATATAAATAAACACTATGAGGAGAAGAAATGTGAGAGTAGTGAGTAATATTTGTTTATACGTTATTAGCATCTTGGTGGGGCTGTAAAAAAATGTGCCAAAGGGACGAATAAGCAATATTCAAATACACACTATGAGACAAATAAATGTGAGAGTAGTGAGTAATATTTGTTTATACGTTATTAGAATCTTGGTGGGGCTGTAAACAAATTTGCCAAAGGAACGAATAAGCAATATATAAATACACACTATGAGACAAATAAATGTGAGAGTAGTGAATAATATTTGTTTATACGTTATTAGCATGTTGGTGGGGCTGTAAAGAAAATGTGCCAAAGGAACGAATAAGCAATATTTAAATACACAGTATGAGACAAATAAATGTGCAAGTAGTTAATAATATTTGTTTATACGTTATTAGCATGTTGGTGGAGCTGTAAACAAAATGTGCCAAAGGAACGAATAAGCAATATATAAATACACACTATGAGACAAATAAATGTGAGAGTAGTGAATAATATTTGTTTATACGTTATTAACATCTTGGTGGGGCTGTAAACAAAATGTGCCAAAGGAACGAATAAGCAATATTTAAATACACACTATGAGCCAAATAAATGTGCGAGTAGTGAATAATATTTGTTTATACGTTATTAGCATGTTGGTGGGGCTGTAAACAAAATGTGCCAAAAGAACGAATAAGCAATATATTAATACCCACTATGAGACAAATAAATGTGTGAGTAGTGAATAATATTTGTGTATAGGTTATTAGCATGTTGGTAGAGCTGTAAACAAAATGTGCCAAAAGAACGAATAAACAATACATAAATACAAACTATGAGACAAATAAATGTGAGAGTAGTGAATAATATTTGTTTATACGTTATTAGCATGTTGGTGGGGCTGTAAACAAAATGTGCCAAAGGAACGAATAAGCAATATATAAATACACACTATGAGACAAATAAATGTGAGAGTAGTGAATAATATTTGTGAATACGTTATTAGCATGTTGGTGGGGCTGTAAACAAAATGTGCCAAAGGAACAAATATGCAATATATAAATACACACTATGAGCCAAATAAATGTGCGAGTAGTGAGTAATATTTGTTTATACGTTATTAGCATCTTGGTGGGACTGCAAACAAAATGTGCCAAAGGAACGAACAAGCAATATTTAAATACACACTATGAGCCAAATAAATGTGGAAGTAGTGAATAATATTCGTTTATACGTTATTAGCATCTTGGTGGGGCTGTAAACAAAATGTGCCAAAGGCACGAATAAGCAATATATAAATACACACTATGAGACAAATAAATGTGCGAGTAGTGAATAATATTTTTTTATACGTTATTAGCATGTTGGTGGGGCTGTAAACAAAATGTGCCAAAGGAACGAATAAGCAATATTTAAATACACACTATGAGCCAAATAAATGTGCGAGTAGTGAATAATATTTGTGTATACGTTATTAGCATGTTGGTGGGGCTGTAAACAAAATGTGCCAAAAGAACGAATAAGCAATATATTAATACCCACTATGAGACAAATAAATGTGTGAGTAGTGATTAATATTTGTGTATAGGTTATTAGCATGTTGGTAGAGCTGTAAACAAAATGTGCCAAAGGAACGAATAAACAATATATAAATACAAACTATGAGACAAATAAATGTGAGAGTAGTGAATAATATTTGTTTATACGTTATTAGCATGTTGGTGGGGCTGTAAACAAAATGTGCCAAAGGAACGAATAAGCAATATATAAATACACACTATGAGACAAATAAATGTGAGAGTAGTGAATAATATTTGTGAATATGTTATTAGCATGTTAGTGGGGCTGTAAACAAAATGTGCCAAAGGAACAAATATGCAATATATAAATACACACTATGAGCCAAATAAATGTGCGAGTAGTGAGTAATATTTGTTTATACGTTATTAGCATCTTGGTGGGACTGCAAACAAAATGTGCCAAAGGAACGAACAAGCAGTATTTAAATCACACTATGAGCCAAATAAATGTGGAAGTAGTGAATAATATTCATTTATACGTTATTAGCATCTTGGTGGGGCTGTAAACAAAATGTGCCAAAGGCACGAATAAGCAATATATAAATACACACTATGAGACAAATAAATGTGCGAGTAGTGAATAATATTTTTTTATACGTTATTAGCATGTTGGTAGGGCTGTAAACAAAATGTGCCAAAGGAACGAACAAGCAATATTTAAATACACACTATGAGACAAATAAATGTGAGAGTAGTGAATAATATTTGTTTATGCGTTATTAGCATGTTGGTGGGGCTGTAAACAAAATGTGCCAAAGGAACGAATAAGAAATATATAAATACACACTATGAGACAAATAAATGTGAGAGTAGTGAGTAATATTTGCTTATACGTTATTAGCATGTTGGTGGGGCTGTAAACAAAATGTGCCAAAGGAACGAATAAGCAATATATAAATACACACTATGAGCCAAATAAATGTGGAAGTAGTGAATAATATTTGTTTATACGTTATTAGCATCTTGGTGGGGGTGTAAACAAAATGTGCCAAAGGAACGAATAAGCAATATTTAATTACACACTATGAGACAAATAAATGTGAGTGTAGTGAATAATATTTGTTTATACGTTATTAGCATCTTGGTGTGGCTGTAAACAAAATATGCCAAAGGAACGAATAAGCAATATATAAATACACACTATGAGAAAATTAAATGTGCGAGTAGTGAATAATATTTGTTTATACGTTATTAGCATCTTGGTGGGACTGTTAACAAAATGTGCCAAAGGAACGAATAAGCAATATATAAACACACACTATGAGCCAAATAAATGTGCGAGTAGTGAGTAATATTTGTTTATACGTTATTAGCATCTTGGTGGGGCTGTAAGCAAAATGTGCCAAAGGAACGAATAAGCAATATATAAATACACACTCTGAGAAAATTAAATGTGCGAGTAGTGAATAACATTTGTTTATACGTTATTAGCATCTTGGTGGGACTGTTAACAAAATGTGTCAAAGGAACGAATAAGCAATATATAAACACACACTATGAGACAAATAAATGTGCAAGTAGTGAATAATATTTGCTTATACGTTATTAGCAGCTTGGTGGGGCTGTAAACAAAATGTGCCAAAGGAACGAATAAGCAATATATTATTACACACTATGCGAAAAATAAATTAGAGAGTAGTGAATAATATTTGTTTATACGTTATTAGCATCTTGGTGGGGCTGTAAACAAAATATGCCAAAGGAACGAATAAGCAATATATAAATACACACTATGAGAAAAATAAATGTGCGAGTAGTGAATAATATTTGTTTATATGTAATTAGCATCTTGGTGGGGCTGTTAACAAAATGTGCCAAAGGAACGAATAACAATATATAAATACACACTATGAGCCAAATAAATGTGAGAGTAGTGAATAATATTTGTTTATACGTTATTAGCATGTTGGTGGGGCTGTAAACAAAATGTGCCAAAGGAACTAATAAGCAATATTTAAATACACACTATGAGACAAATGAATGTGCAAGTAGTGAATAATATTTGGTTATACGTTATTAGCATGTTGGTGGAGCTGTAAACAAAATGTGCCAAAGGAACGAATAAGCAATATATAAATACACACTATGAGACAAATAAATGTGAGAGTAGTGAATAATATTTGGTTATACGTTAATAACATCTTGGTGGGGCTGTAAACAAAATGTGCCAAAGGAACGAATAAGCAATATTGAAATACACACTATGAGCCAAATAAATGTCCGAGTAGTGAATAATAATTGTTTATACGTTATTAGCATCTTGGTGGGGCTGTAAACAAAATGTGCCAAAGGAACGAAAAAGAAATATATAAATTCACACTATGAGACAAATAAATGTGAGAGTAGTGAATAATATTTGTTTATGCGTTATTAGCATGTTGGTGGGGCTGTAAAAAAAATGTGCCAAAGGAACCAATAAGCAATATTTAAATACACACTATGAGACAAATAAATGTGAGAGTTGTGAATAATATTTTTTTATACGTTAATATCATGTTGGTGGGGCTGTAAACAAAATGTGCCAAAGGAACGAACAAGCAATATTTAAATACACACTATGAGCCAAATAAATGTGGAAGTAGTGAATAATATTTGTTTATACGTTATTAGCATCTTTGTGGGGCTGTAAACAAAATGTGCCAAAGGTACGAATAAGCAATATATAAATACACACTATGAGACAAATAAATGTGCGAGTAGTGAATAATATTTTTTTATACGTTATTAACATCTTGGTGGGGCTGTAAACAAAATGTGCCAAAGGAACGAATAAGCAATATATAAATACACACTATGAGACAAATAAATGTGCAAGTAGTGAATAATATTTGCTTATACGTTATTAGCATCTTGGTGGGGCTGTAAACAAAATGTGCCAAAGGAACGAATAAGCAATATATAAATACACACTATGAGAAAAATAAATTAGAGAGTAGTGAATAATATTTGTTTATACGTTATTAGCATCTAGGTGGGGCTGTAAACAAAATATGCCAAAGGAACGAATAAGCAATATATAAATACACACTATGAGAAAAATAAATGTGCGAGTAGTGAATAATATTTGTTTATACGTTATTAGCATCTTGGTTGGGCTGTTAACAAAATGTGCCAAAGGAACGAATAACAATATATAAATACACACATTGAGCCAAATAAATGTGAGAGTAGTGAATAATATTTGTTTATACGTTATTAGCATGTTGGTGGGGCTGTAAACAAAATGTGCCAAAGGAACGAATAAGCAATATTTAAATACACACTATGAGACAAATGAATGTGCAAGTAGTGAATAATATTTGTTTATACGTTATTAGCATGTTGGTGGAGCTGTAAACAAAATGTGCCAAAGGAACGAATAAGCAATATATAAATACACACTATGAGACAAATAAATGTGAGAGTAGTGAATAATATTTGTTTATACGTTAATAACATCTTGGTGGGGCTGTAAACAAAATGTGCCAAAGGAACGAATAAGCAATATTTAAATACACACTATTAGACACATAACTGTGCGACTAGTGAATAATATTTGTTTATACGTTATTAGCATGTTGGTGGGGCTGTAAAAAAAATGTGCCAAAGGAACGAATAAGCAATATTGAAATACACACTATGAGCCAAATAAATGTGCGAGTAGTGAGTAATATTTGTTTATACGTTATTAGCATCTTGGTGGGGCTGTAAACAAATGTGCCAAAGAAACGAATAAGCAATATTTAAATACACACTATGAGACAAATAAATGTGCGAGTAGTGAATAATATTTTTTTATACGTTATTAGCATGTTAGTGGGGCTGTAAGCAAAAAGTGCCAAAGGAACGCACAAGCAATATTTAAATACACACTATGAGACAAATAAATGTGAGAGTAGTGAATAATATTTGCTTATACGTTATTAGCATGTTCGTGGGGCTGTAAACAAAATGTGCCAAAGGAACGAATAAGCAATATATAAATACACACTATGAGACAATTAAATGTGAGAGTAGTGAGTAATATTTGTTTATACGTTATTATCATCTTGGTGGGGCTGTAAACAAAATGTGCTGAAGGAACGACTAATATATAAATACACACTATGAGAAAAATAAATGTGAGAGTAGTGAATAATATTTGTTTATACGTTATTAGCATGTTGGTGGGGCTGTAAACAAAATGTGCAAAAGGAACGAACAAGCAATTTATAAATACACACAATGAGACAAATAAATGTGAGAGTAGTGAGTATTATTTGTTTATACGTTAATAGCATCTTGGTGGGCTGTAAACAAAATGTACCGAAGGAACGAATAAGCAATATATAAATACACACTATGAGACAAATAAATGTGAGAGTAGTGAGTAATGTTTGTTTATACGTTATTAGCATCTTGGTGGGCTGTAAACAAAATGTGCCGAAGGAACGAATAAGCAATATATAAACACACACTATGAGACAAATAAATGTGAGAGTAGTGAGTAATATTTGTTCATACGTTATTAGCATCTTGGTGGGGCTGTAAACAAAATGGGCCAAAGGAACGAATAAGCAATATTTAAATACACACTATGAGACAAATAAATCTGAGAGTAGTGAATAATATTTGTTTATACGTTATTAGCATCTTGGTGAGGCTATAACCAAAATGTGCCAAAGGAACGAATAAGCAATATATAAATACACACTATGAGACAAATAAATGTGAGAGTAGTGAATAATATTTGTTTATACGTTATTAGCATGTTGGTGGGGCTGTAAAGAAAATGTGCCAAAGGAACGAATAAGCAATATTTAAATACACAGTATGAGACAAATAAATGTGCAAGTAGTTAATAATATTTGTTTATACGTTATTAGCATGTTGGTGGAGCTGTAAACAAAATGTGCCAAAGGAACGAATAAGCAATATATAAATACACACTATGAGACAAATAAATGTGAGAGTAGTGAATAATATTTGTTTATACGTTATTAACATCTTGGTGGGGCTGTAAACAAAATGTGCCAAAGGAACGAATAAGCAATATTTAAATACACACTATGAGCCAAATAAATGTGCGAGTAGTGAATAATATTTGTTTATACGTTATTAGCATGTTGGTGGGGCTGTAAACAAAATGTGCCAAAAGAACGAATAAGCAATATATTAATACCCACTATGAGACAAATAAATGTGTGAGTAGTGAATAATATTTGTGTATAGGTTATTAGCATGTTGGTAGAGCTGTAAACAAAATGTGCCAAAGGAACGAATAAACAATACATAAATACAAACTATGAGACAAATAAATGTGAGAGTAGTGAATAATATTTGTTTATACGTTATTAGCATGTTGGTGGGGCTGTAAACAAAATGTGCCAAAGGAACGAATAAGCAATATATAAATACACACTATGAGACAAATAAATGTGAGAGTAGTGAATAATATTTGTGAATACGTTATTAGCATGTTGGTGGGGCTGTAAACAAAATGTGCCAAAGGAACAAATATGCAATATATAAATACACACTATGAGCCAAATAAATGTGCGAGTAGTGAGTAATATTTGTTTATACGTTATTAGCATCTTGGTGGGACTGCAAACAAAATGTGCCAAAGGAACGAACAAGCAATATTTAAATACACACTATGAGCCAAATAAATGTGGAAGTAGTGAATAATATTCGTTTATACGTTATTAGCATCTTGGTGGGGCTGTAAACAAAATGTGCCAAAGGCACGAATAAGCAATATATAAATACACACTATGAGACAAATAAATGTGCGAGTAGTGAATAATATTTTTTTATACGTTATTAGCATGTTGGTGGGGCTGTAAACAAAATGTGCCAAAGGAACGAATAAGCAATATTTAAATACACACTATGAGCCAAATAAATGTGCGAGTAGTGAATAATATTTGTGTATACGTTATTAGCATGTTGGTGGGGCTGTAAACAAAATGTGCCAAAAGAACGAATAAGCAATATATTAATACCCACTATGAGACAAATAAATGTGTGAGTAGTGATTAATATTTGTGTATAGGTTATTAGCATGTTGGTAGAGCTGTAAACAAAATGTGCCAAAGGAACGAATAAACAATATATAAATACAAACTATGAGACAAATAAATGTGAGAGTAGTGAATAATATTTGTTTATACGTTATTAGCATGTTGGTGGGGCTGTAAACAAAATGTGCCAAAGGAACGAATAAGCAATATATAAATACACACTATGAGACAAATAAATGTGAGAGTAGTGAATAATATTTGTGAATATGTTATTAGCATGTTAGTGGGGCTGTAAACAAAATGTGCCAAAGGAACAAATATGCAATATATAAATACACACTATGAGCCAATTAAATGTGCGAGTAGTGAGTAATATTTGTTTATACGTTATTAGCATCTTGGTGGGACTGCAAACAAAATGTGCCAAAGGAACGAACAAGCAGTATTTAAATACACACTATGAGCCAAATAAATGTGGAAGTAGTGAATAATATTCATTTATACGTTATTAGCATCTTGGTGGGGCTGTAAACAAAATGTGCCAAAGGCACGAATAAGCAATATATAAATACACACTATGAGACAAATAAATGTGCGAGTAGTGAATAATATTTTTTTATACGTTATTAGCATGTTGGTAGGGCTGTAAACAAAATGTGCCAAAGGAACGAACAAGCAATATTTAAATACACACTATGAGACAAATAAATGTGGAAGTAGTGCATAATATTTGTTTATACGTTATTAGCATCTTGGTGGGACTGTTAACAAAATGTGCCAAAGGAACGAATAAGCAATATATAAACACACACTATGAGCCAAATAAATGTGCGAGTAGTGAGTAATATTTGTTTATACGTTATTAGCATCTTGGTGGGGCTGTAAGCAAAATGTGCCAAAGGAACGAATAAGCAATATATAAATACACACTCTGAGAAAATTAAATGTGCGAGTAGTGAAAAACATTTGTTTATACGTTATTAGCATCTTGGTGGGACTGTTAACAAAATGTGTCAAAGGAACGAATAAGCAATATATAAACACACACTATGAGACAAATAAATGTGCAAGTAGTGAATAATATTTGCTTATACGTTATTAGCAGCTTGGTGGGGCTGTAAACAAAATGTGCCAAAGGAACGAATAAGCAATATATTATTACACACTATGAGAAAAATAAATTAGAGAGTAGTGAATAATATTTGTTTATACGTTATTAGCATCTTGGTGCGGCTGTAAACAAAATATGCCAAAGGAACGAATAAGCAATATATAAATACACACTATGAGAAAAATAAATGTGCGAGTAGTGAATAATATTTGTTTATATGTTATTAGCATCTTGGTGGGGCTGTAAAAAAAATGTGCCAAAGGAACCAATAAGCAATATTTAAATACACACTATGAGACAAATAAATGTGCAAGTAGTGAATAATATTTGGTTATACGTTATTAGCATGTTGGTGGAGCTGTAAACAAAATGTGCCAAAGGAACGAATAAGCAATATATAAATACACACTATGAGACAAATAAATGTGAGAGTAGTGAATAATATTTGGTTATACGTTAATAACATCTTGGTGGGGCTGTAAACAAAATGTGCCAAAGGAACGAATAAGCAATATTGAAATACACACTATGAGCCAAATAAATGTCCGAGTAGTGAATAATAATTGTTTATACGTTATTAGCATCTTGGTGGGGCTGTAAACAAAATGTGCCAAAGGAACGAAAAAGAAATATATAAATTCACACTATGAGACAAATAAATGTGAGAGTAGTGAATAATATTTGTTTATGCGTTATTAGCATGTTGGTGGGGCTGTAAAAAAAATGTGCCAAAGGAACCAATAAGCAATATTTAAATACACACTATGAGACAAATAAATGTGAGAGTTGTGAATAATATTTTTTTATACGTTAATATCATGTTGGTGGGGCTGTAAACAAAATGTGCCAAAGGAACGAACAAGCAATATTTAAATACACACTATGAGCCAAATAAATGTGGAAGTAGTGAATAATATTTGTTTATACGTTATTAGCATCTTTGTGGGGCTGTAAACAAAATGTGCCAAAGGTACGAATAAACAATATATAAATACACACTATGAGACAAATAAATGTGCGAGTAGTGAATAATATTTTTTTATACGTTATTAACATCTTGGTGGGGCTGTAAACAAAATGTGCCAAAGGAACGAATAAGCAATATATAAATACACACTATGATTCAAATAAATGTGCAAGTAGTGAATAATATTTGCTTATACGTTATTAGCATCTTGGTGGGGCTGTAAACAAAATGTGCCAAAGGAACGAATAAGCAATATATAAATACACACTATGAGAAAAATAAATTAGAGAGTAGTGAATAATATTTGTTTATACGTTATTAGCATCTAGGTGGGGCTGTAAACAAAATATGCCAAAGGAACGAATAAGCAATATATAAATACACACTATGAGAAAAATAAATGTGCGAGTAGTGAATAATATTTGTTTATACGTTATTAGCATCTTGGTTGGGCTGTTAACAAAATGTGCCAAAGGAACGAATAACAATATATAAATACACACATTGAGCCAAATAAATGTGAGAGTAGTGAATAATATTTGTTTATACGTTATTAGCATGTTGGTGGGGCTGTAAACAAAATGTGCCAAAGGAACGAATAAGCAATATTTAAATACACACTATGAGACAAATGAATGTGCAAGTAGTGAATAATATTTGTTTATACGTTATTAGCATGTTGGTGGAGCTGTAAACAAAATGTGCCAAAGGAACGAATAAGCAATATATAAATACACACTATGAGACAAATAAATGTGAGAGTAGTGAATAATATTTGTTTATACGTTAATAACATCTTGGTGGGGCTGTAAACAAAATGTGCCAAAGGAACGAATAAGCAATATTTAAATACACACTATTAGACACATAACTGTGCGACTAGTGAATAATATTTGTTTATACGTTATTAGCATGTTGGTGGGGCTGTAAAAAAAATGTGCCAAAGGAACGAATAAGCAATATTGAAATACACACTATGAGCCAAATAAATGTGCGAGTAGTGAGTAATATTTGTTTATACGTTATTAGCATCTTGGTGGGGCTGTAAACAAATGTGCCAAAGAAACGAATAAGCAATATTTAAATACACACTATGAGACAAATAAATGTGCGAGTAGTGAATAATATTTTTTTATACGTTATTAGCATGTTAGTGGGGCTGTAAACAAAATGTGCCAAAGGAACGAACAAGCAATATTTAAATACACACTATGAGACAAATAAATGTGAGAGTAGTGAATAATATTTGCTTATACGTTATTAGCATGTTCGTGGGGCTGTAAACAAAATGTGCCAAAGGAACGAATAAGCAATATATAAATACACACTATGAGACAATTAAATGTGAGAGTAGTGAGTAATATTTGTTTATACGTTATTATCATCTTGGTGGGGCTGTAAACAAAATGTGCTGAAGGAACGACTAAGCAATATATAAATACACACTATGAGAAAAATAAATGTGAGAGTAGTGAATAATATTTGTTTATACGTTATTAGCATGTTGGTGGGGCTGTAAACAAAATGTGCAAAAGGAACGAACAAGCAATTTTTAATACACACTATGAGACAAATAAATGTGAGAGTAGTGAGTATTATTTGTTTATACGTTAATAGCATCTTGGTGGGCTGTAAACAAAATGTGCCGAAGGAACGAATAAGCAATATATAAATACACACTATGAGACAAATAAATGTGAGAGTAGTTAGTAATGTTTGTTTATACGTTATTAGCATCTTGGTGGGGCTGTAAACAAAATGTGCCGAAGGAACGAATAAGCAATATATAAATACACACTATGAGACAAATAAATGTGAGAGTAGTGAGTAATATTTGTTCATACGTTATTAGCATCTTGGTGGGGCTGTAAACAAAATGGGCCAAAGGAACGAATAAGCAATATTTAAATACACACTATGAGACAAATAAATCTGAGAGTAGTGAATAATATTTGTTTATACGTTATTAGCATCTTGGTGAGGCTATAAACAAAATGTGCCAAAGGAACGAATAAGCAATATATAAATACACACTATGAGACAAATAAATGTGAGAGTAGTGAATAATATTTGTTTATACGTTATTAGCATCTTGGTGGGGCTGTAAACAAAATGTGCCGAATGAACGAATAAGCAATATATAAATACACACTATGAGACAAATAAATGTGAGAGTAGTGAGTAATATTTGTTTATACGTTATTAGCATGTTGGTGGGGCTGTAAACAAAATGTGCAAAAGGAACGAATAAGCAATATTTAAATACACACTATGAGACAAATAAATGTGAGAGTAGTGAATAATATTTGCTTATACGTTATTAGCATGTTCGTGGGGCTGTAAACAAAATGTGCCAAAGGAACGAATAAGCAATATATAAATACACACTATGAAGCAAATAAATGTGAGAGTAGTGAATAATATTTGTTTATACGTTATTAGCATGTTGGTGGGGCTGTAAACAAAATGTGCCAAAGGAACGAATAAGCAATATATAAATACACACTATGAGACAAATAAAGGTGAGAGTAGTGAATAATATTTGTTTATACGTTATTAGCATGTTTGTGGGGCTGTAAACAAAATGTGACAAAGGAACGAATACGCAATATATAAATACACACTATGAGACAATTAAATGTGAGAGTAGTGAGTAATATTTGTTTATACGTTATTATCATCTTGGTGGGGCTGTAAACAAAATGTGCCGAAGGAACGACTAATATATAAATACACACTATGAGACAAATAAATGTGAGAGTAGTGAATAATATTTGTTTATACGTTATTAGCATCTTGGTGGGGCTGTAAACAAATGTGCCAAAAAAACGAATAAGCAATATTTAAATACACACTATGAGACAAATAAATGTGCGAGTAGTGAATAATATTTTTATATACGTTATTAGCATGTTAGTGGGGCTGTAAACAAAATGTGCCAAAGGAACGAACAAGCAATATTTAAATACACACTATGAGACAAATAAATGTGAGAGTAGTGAATAATATTTGCTTATACGTTATTAGCATGTTCGTGGGGCTGTAAACAAAATATGCCAAAGGAACGAATAAGCAATATATAAATACACACTATGAGACAATTAAATGTGAGAGTAGTGAGTAATATTTGTTTATACGTTATTATCATCTTGGTGGGGCTGTAAACAAAATGTGCCGAAGGAACGACTAATATATAAATACACACTATGAGAAAAATAAATGTGAGAGTAGTGAATAATATTTGTTTATACGTTATTGGCATGTTGGTGGGGCTGTAAACAAAATGTGCAAAAGGAACGAACAAGCAATTTATAAATACACACTATGAGACAAATAAATGTGAGAGTAGTGAGTATTATTTGTTTATACGTTAATAGCATCTTGGTGGGCTGTAAACAAAATGTGCCGAAGGAACGAATAAGCAATATATAAATACACACTATGAGACAAATAAATGTGAGAGTAGTGAGTAATGTTTGTTTATACGTTATTAGCATCTTGGTGGGCTGTAAACAAAATGTGCCGAAGGAACGAATAAGCAATATATAAACACACACTATGAGACAAATAAATGTGAGAGTAGTGAGTAATATTTGTTCATACGTTATTAGCATCTTGGTGGGGCTGTAAACAAAATGGGCCAAAGGAACGAATAAGCAATATTTAAATACACACTATGAGACAAATAAATCTGAGAGTAGTGAATAATATTTGTTTATACGTTATTAGCATCTTGGTGGGGCTGTAAACAAAATGTGTCAAAGGAACGAATAAGCAATATATAAATACACACTATGAAGCAAATAAATGTGAGAGTAGTGAATAATATTTGTTTATACGTTATTAGCATGTTGGTGGGGCTGTAAACAAAATGTGCCAAAGGAACGAATAAGCAATATATAAATACACACTATGAGACAAATAAAGGTGAGAGTAGTGAATAATATTTGTTTATACGTTATTAGCATGTTTGTGGGGCTGTAAACAAAATGTGCCAAAGGAACGAATACGCAATATATAAATACACACTATGAGACAATTAAATGTGAGAGTAGTGAGTAATATTTGTTCATACGTTATTAGCATGTTGGTGGGGCTGTAAACAAAATGTGCAAAAGGAACGAACAAGCAATTTATAAATACACACTATGAGACAAATAAATGTGAGAGTATTGAGTATTATTTGTTTATACGTTAATAGCATCTTGGTGGGCTGTATAGAAAATGTGCCGAAGGAACGAATAAGCAATATATAAATACACACTATGAGACAAATAAATGTGAGAGTAGTGAGTAATGTTTGTTTATACGTTATTAGCATCTTGGTGGGCTGTAAACAAAATGTGACGAAGGACCGAATAAGCAATATATAAACCCACACTATGAGACAAATAAATGTGAGAGTAGTGAGTAATATTTGTTCATACGTTATTAGCATCTTGGTGGGGCTGTAAACAAATGGGCCAAAGGAACGAATAAGCAATATTTAAATACACACTATGAGACAAATAAA
Source organism: Prosapia bicincta (assembly GCA_036971475.1). Classification (NCBI taxonomy): domain Eukaryota; kingdom Metazoa; phylum Arthropoda; class Insecta; order Hemiptera; family Cercopidae; genus Prosapia; species Prosapia bicincta. The sequence continues at coordinate 125,676,885 of JBAIZL010000004.1, forward strand.
TGTGAGAGTAGTGAATAATATTTGTTTATACGTTATTAGCATCTTGGTGAGGCTATAAACAAAATGTGCCAAAGGAACGAATAAGCAATATATAAATACACACTATGAGACAAATAAATGTGAGAGTAGTGAATAATATTTGTTTATACGTTATTAGCATCTTGGTGGGGCTGTAAACAAAATGTGCCGAGTGAACGAATAAGCAATATATAAATACACACTATGAGACAAATAAATGTGAGAGTAGTGAGTAATATTTGTTTATACGTTATTAGCATGTTGGTGGGGCTGTAAAAAAAATGTGCCAAAGGAACGAATAAGCAATATATAAATACACACTATGAGACAAATAAATGTGCAAGTAGTGAATAATATTTGCTTATACGTTATTAGCATCTTGGTGGGGCTGTAAACAAAATGTGCCAAAGGAACGAATAAGCAATATATAAATACACACTATGAGAAAAATAAATTAGAGAGTAGTGAATAATATTTGTTTATACGTTATTAGCATCTTGGTGGGGCTGTAAACAAAATATGCCAAAGGAACGAATAAGCAATATATAAATACACACTATGAGAAAAATAAATGTGCGAGTAGTGAATAATATTTGTTTATACGTTATTAGCATCTTGGTGGGGCTGTTAACAAAATGTGCCAAAGGAACGAATAACAATATATAAATACACACATTGAGCCAAATAAATGTGAGAGTAGTGAATAATATTTGTTTATACGTTATTAGCATGTTGGTGGGGCTGTAAACAAAATGTGCCAAAGGAACGAATAAGCAATATTTAAATACACACTATGAGACAAATGAATGTGCAAGTAGTGAATAATATTTGTTTATACGTTATTAGCATGTTGGTGGAGCTGTAAACAAAATGTGCCAAAGGAACGAATAAGCAATATATAAATACACACTATGAGACAAATAAATGTGAGAGTAGTGAATAATATTTGTTTATACGTTAATAACATCTTGGTGGGGCTGTAAACAAAATGTGCCAAAGGAACGAATAAGCAATATTTAAATACACACTATTAGACACATAACTGTGCGACTAGTGAATAATATTTGTTTATACGTTATTAGCATGTTGGTGGGGCTGTAAAAAAAATGTGCCAAAGGAACGAATAAGCAATATTGAAATACACACTATGAGCCAAATAAATGTGCGAGTAGTGAGTAATATTTGTTTATACGTTATTAGCATCTTGGTGGGGCTGTAAACAAATGTGCCAAAGAAACGAATAAGCAATATTTAAATACACACTATGAGACAAATAAATGTGCGAGTAGTGAATAATATTTTTTTATACGTTATTAGCATGTTAGTGGGGCTGTAAACAAAATGTGCCAAAGGAACGAACAAGCAATATTTAAATACACACTATGAGACAAATAAATGTGAGAGTAGTGAATAATATTTGCTTATACGTTATTAGCATGTTCGTGGGGCTGTAAACAAAATGTGCCAAAGGAACGAATAAGCAATATATAAATACACACTATGAGACAATTAAATGTGAGAGTAGTGAGTAATATTTGTTTATACGTTATTATCATCTTGGTGGGGCTGTAAACAAAATGTGCTGAAGGAACGACTAATATATAAATACACACTATGAGAAAAATAAATGTGAGAGTAGTGAATAATATTTGTTTATACGTTATTAGCATGTTGGTGGGGCTGTAAACAAAATGTGCAAAAGGAACGAACAAGCAATTTTTAATACACACTATGAGACAAATAAATGTGAGAGTAGTGAGTATTATTTGTTTATACGTTAATAGCATCTTGGTGGGCTGTAAACAAAATGTGCCGAAGGAACGAATAAGCAATATATAAATACACACTATGAGACAAATAAATGTGAGAGTAGTGAGTAATGTTTGTTTATACGTTATTAGCATCTTGGTGGGCTGTAAACAAAATGTGCCGAAGGAACGAATAAGCAATATATAAACACACACTATGAGACAAATAAATGTGAGAGTAGTGAGTAATATTTGTTCATACGTTATTAGCATCTTGGTGGGGCTGTAAACAAAATGGGCCAAAGGAACGAATAAGCAATATTTAAATACACACTATGAGACAAATAAATCTGAGAGTAGTGAATAATATTTGTTTATACGTTATTAGCATCTTGGTGAGGCTATAACCAAAATGTGCCAAAGGAACGAATAAGCAATATATAAATACACACTATGAGACAAATAAATGTGAGAGTAGTGAGTAATATTTGTTTATACGTTATTAGCATGTTGGTGGGGCTGTAAACAAAATGTGCAAAAGGAACGAATAAGCAATATTTAAATACACACTATGAGACAAATAAATGTGAGAGTAGTGAATAATATTTGCTTATACGTTATTAGCATGTTCGTGGGGCTGTAAACAAAATGTGCCAAAGGAACGAATAAGCAATATATAAATACACACTATGAAGCAAATAAATGTGAGAGTAGTGAATAATATTTGTTTATACGTTATTAGCATGTTGGTGGGGCTGTAAACAAAATGTGCCAAAGGAACGAATAAGCAATATATAAATACACACTATGAGACAAATAAAGGTGAGAGTAGTGAATAATATTTGTTTATACGTTATTAGCATGTTTGTGGGGCTGTAAACAAAATGTGACAAAGGAACGAATACGCAATATATAAATACACACTATGAGACAATTAAATGTGAGAGTAGTGAGTAATATTTGTTTATACGTTATTATCATCTTGGTGGGGCTGTAAACAAAATGTGCCGAAGGAACGACTAATATATAAATACACACTATGAGACAAATAAATGTGAGAGTAGTGAATAATATTTGTTTATACGTTATTAGCATCTTGGTGGGGCTGTAAACAAATGTGCCAAAAAAACGAATAAGCAATATTTAAATACACACTATGAGACAAATAAATGTGCGAGTAGTGAATAATATTTTTATATACGTTATTAGCATGTTAGTGGGGCTGTAAACAAAATGTGCCAAAGGAACGAACAAGCAATATTTAAATACACACTATGAGACAAATAAATGTGAGAGTAGTGAATAATATTTGCTTATACGTTATTAGCATGTTCGTGGGGCTGTAAACAAAATATGCCAAAGGAACGAATAAGCAATATATAAATACACACTATGAGACAATTAAGTGTGAGAGTAGTGAGTAATATTTGTTTATACGTTATTATCATCTTGGTGGGGCTGTAAACAAAATGTGCCGAAGGAACGACTAATATATAAATACACACTATGAGAAAAATAAATGTGAGAGTAGTGAATAATATTTGTTTATACGTTATTGGCATGTTGGTGGGGCTGTAAACAAAATGTGCAAAAGGAACGAACAAGCAATTTATAAATACACACTATGAGACAAATAAATGTGAGAGTAGTGAGTATTATTTGTTTATACGTTAATAGCATCTTGGTGGGCTGTAAACAAAATGTGCCGAAGGAACGAATAAGCAATATATAAATACACACTATGAGACAAATAAATGTGAGAGTAGTGAGTAATGTTTGTTTATACGTTATTAGCATCTTGGTGGGCTGTAAACAAAATGTGCCGAAGGAACGAATAAGCAATATATAAACACACACTATGAGACAAATAAATGTGAGAGTAGTGAGTAATATTTGTTCATACGTTATTAGCATCTTGGTGGGGCTGTAAACAAAATGGGCCAAAGGAACGAATAAGCAATATTTAAATACACACTATGAGACAAATAAATCTGAGAGTAGTGAATAATATTTGTTTATACGTTATTAGCATCTTGGTGGGGCTGTAAACAAAATGTGTCAAAGGAACGAATAAGCAATATATAAATACACACTATGAAGCAAATAAATGTGAGAGTAGTGAATAATATTTGTTTATACGTTATTAGCATGTTGGTGGGGCTGTAAACAAAATGTGCCAAAGGAACGAATAAGCAATATATAAATACACACTATGAGACAAATAAAGGTGAGAGTAGTGAATAATATTTGTTTATACGTTATTAGCATGTTTGTGGGGCTGTAAACAAAATGTGCCAAAGGAACGAATACGCAATATATAAATACACACTATGAGACAATTAAATGTGAGAGTAGTGAGTAATATTTGTTCATACGTTATTAGCATGTTGGTGGGGCTGTAAACAAAATGTGCAAAAGGAACGAACAAGCAATTTATAAATACACACTATGAGACAAATAAATGTGAGAGTATTGAGTATTATTTGTTTATACGTTAATAGCATCTTGGTGGGCTGTATAGAAAATGTGCCGAAGGAACGAATAAGCAATATATAAATACACACTATGAGACAAATAAATGTGAGAGTAGTGAGTAATGTTTGTTTATACGTTATTAGCATCTTGGTGGGCTGTAAACAAAATGTGACGAAGGACCGAATAAGCAATATATAAACCCACACTATGAGACAAATAAATGTGAGAGTAGTGAGTAATATTTGTTCATACGTTATTAGCATCTTGGTGGGGCTGTAAACAAATGGGCCAAAGGAACGAATAAGCAATATTTAAATACACACTATGAGACAAATAAATGTGAGAGTAGTGAATAATATTTGTTTATACGTTATTAGCATCTTGGTGAGGCTATAAACAAAATGTGCCAAAGGAACGAATAAGCAATATATAAATACACACTATGAGACAAATAAATGTGAGAGTAGTGAATAATATTTGTTTATACGTTATTAGCATCTTGGTGGGGCTGTAAACAAAATGTGCCGAATGAACGAATAAGCAATATATAAATACACACTATGAGACAAATAAATGTGAGAGTAGTGAGTAATATTTGTTTATACGTTATTAGCATGTTGGTGGGGCTGTAAACAAAATGTGCCAAAGGAACGAATAAGCAATATATAAATACACACTATGAGACAAATAAATGTGCAAGTAGTGAATAATATTTGCTTATACGTTATTAGCATCTTGGTGGGGCTGTAAACAAAATGTGCCAAAGGAACGAATAAGCAATATATAAATACACACTATGAGAAAAATAAATTAGAGAGTAGTGAATAATATTTGTTTATACGTTATTAGCATCTTGGTGGGGCTGTAAACAAAATATGCCAAAGGAACGAATAAGCAATATATAAATACACACTATGAGAAAAATAAATGTGCGAGTAGTGAATAATATTTGTTTATACGTTATTAGCATCTTGGTGGGGCTGTTAACAAAATGTGCCAAAGGAACGAATAACAATATATAAATACACACATTGAGCCAAATAAATGTGAGAGTAGTGAATAATATTTGTTTATACGTTATTAGCATGTTGGTGGGGCTGTAAACAAAATGTGCCAAAGGAACGAATAAGCAATATTTAAATACACACTATGAGACAAATGAATGTGCAAGTAGTGAATAATATTTGTTTATACGTTATTAGCATGTTGGTGGAGCTGTAAACAAAATGTGCCAAAGGAACGAATAAGCAATATATAAATACACACTATGAGACAAATAAATGTGAGAGTAGTGAATAATATTTGTTTATACGTTAATAACATCTTGGTGTGGCTGTAAACAAAATGTGCCAAAGGAACGAATAAGCAATATTTAAATACACACTATTAGACACATAACTGTGCGACTAGTGAATAATATTTGTTTATACGTTACTAGCATGTTGGTGGGGCTGTAAAAAAAATGTGCCAAAGGAACGAATAAGCAATATTGAAATACACACTATGAGCCAAATAAATGTGCGAGTAGTGAGTAATATTTGTTTATACGTTATTAGCATCTTGGTGGCGCTGTAAACAAATGTGCCAAAGAAACGAATAAGCAATATTTAAATACACACTATGAGACAAATAAATGTGCGAGTAGTGAATAATATTTTTTTATACGTTATTAGCATGTTAGTGGGGCTGTAAACAAAATGTGCCAAAGGAACGAACAAGCAATATTTAAATACACACTATGAGACAAATAAATGTGAGAGTAGTGAATAATATTTGCTTATACGTCATTAGCATGTTCGTGGGGCTGTAAACAAAATGTGCCAAAGGAACGAATAAGCAATATATAAATACACACTATGAGACAATTAAATGTGAGAGTAGTGAGTAATATTTGTTTATACGTTATTATCATCTTGGTGGGGCTGTAAACAAAATGTGCCGAAGGAACGACTAATATATAAATACACACTATGAGAAAAATAAATGTAAGAGTAGTGAATAATATTTGTTTATACGTTATTAGCATGTTGGTGGGGCTGTAAACAAAATGTGCAAAAGGAACGAACAAGCAATTTATAAATACACACTATGAGACAAATAAATGTGAGAGTAGTGAGTATTATTTGTTTATACGTTAATAGCATCTTGGTGGGCTGTAAACAAAATGTGCCGAAGGAACGAATAAGCAATATATAAATACACACTATGAGACAAATAAATGTGAGAGTAGTGAGTAATGTTTGTTTATACGTTATTAGCATCTTGGTGGGCTGTAAACAAAATGTGCCGAAGGAACGAATAAGCAATATATAAACACACACTATGAGACAAATAAATGTGAGAGTAGTGAGTAATATTTGTTCATACGTTATTAGCATCTTGGTGGGGCTGTAAACAAAATGGGCCAAAGGAACGAATAAGCAATATTTAAATACACACTATGAGACAAATAAATCTGAGAGTAGTGAATAATATTTGTTTATACGTTATTAGCATCTTGGTGAGGCTATAACCAAAATGTGCCAAAGGAACGAATAAGCAATATATAAATACACACTATGAGACAAATAAAGGTGAGAGTAGTGAATAATATTTGTTTATACGTTATTAGCATGTTTGTGGGGCTGTAAACAAAATGTGCCAAAGGAACGAATACGCAATATATAAATACACACTATGAGACAAATAAATGTGCGAGTAGTGAATAATATTTTTTTATACGTTATTAGCATGTTAGTGGGGCTGTAAACAAAATGTGCCAAAGGAACGAACAAGCAATATTTAAATACACACTATGAGACAAATAAATGTGAGAGTAGTGAATAATATTTGTTTATACGTTATTAGCACCTTGGTAGGGCTGTAAACAAAATGTGCCGAAAGAACGAATAAGCAATATATAAATACACACTATGAGACAAATAAATGTGAGAGTAGTGAGTAATATTTGTTTATACGTTATTAGCATGTTGGTGGGGCTGTAAACAAAATGTGCAAAAGGAACGAATAAGCAATATTTAAATACACACTATGAGACAAATAAATGTCAGAGTAGTGAATAATATTTGCTTATACGTTATTAGCATGTTCGTGGGGCTGTAAACAAAATGTGCCAAAGGAACGAATAAGCAATATATAAATACACACTATGAAGCAAATAAATGTGAGAGTAGTGAATAATATTTGTTTATACGTTATTAGCATGTTGGTGGGGCTGTAAACAAAATGTGCCAAAGGAACGAATAAGCAATATATAAATACACACTATGAGACAAATAAAGGTGAGAGTAGTGAATAATATTTGTTTATACGTTATTAGCATGTTTGTGGGGCTGTAAACAAAATGTGCCAAAGGAACGAATACGCAATATATAAATACACACTATGAGACAAATAAATGTGCGAGTAGTGAATAATATTTTTTTATACGTTATTAGCATGTTAGTGGGGCTGTAAACAAAATGTGCCAAAGGAACGAACAAGCAATATTTAAATACACACTATGAGACAAATAAATGTGAGAGTAGTGAATAATATTTGCTTATACGTTATTAGCATGTTCGTGGGGCTGTAAACAAAATGTGCCAAAGGAACGAATAAGCAATATATAAATACACACTATGAGACAATTAAATGTGAGAGTAGTGAGTAATATTTGTTTATACGTTATTATCATCTTGGTGGGGCTGTAAACAAAATGTGCCGAAGGAACGACTAATATATAAATACACACTATGAGAAAAATAAATGTGAGAGTAGTGAATAATATTTGTTTATACGTTATTAGCATGTTGGTGGGGCTGTAAACAAAATGTGCAAAAGGAACGAACAAGCAATTTAAAAATACACACTATGAGACAAATAAATGTGAGAGTAGTGAGTATTATTTGTTTATACGTTAATAGCATCTTGGTGGGCTGTAAACAAAATGTGCCGAAGGAACGAAAAAGCAATATATAAATACACACTATGAGACAAATAAATGTGAGAGTAGTGAGTAATGTTTGTTTATACGTTATTAGCATCTTGGTGGGCTGTAAACAAAATGTGCCGAAGGAACGAATAAGCAATATATAAACACACACTATGAGACAAATAAATGTGAGAGTAGTGAGTAATATTTGTTCATACGTTATTAGCATCTTGGTGGGGCTGTAAACAAAATGGGCCAAAGGAACGAATAAGCAATATTTAAATACACACTATGAGACAAATAAATCTGAGAGTAGTGAATAATATTTTTTTATACGTTATTAGCATCTTGGTGAGGCTATAACCAAAATGTGCCAAAGGAACGAATAAGCAATATATAAATACACACTATGAGACAAATAAATGTGAGAGTAGTGAATAATATTTGTTTATACGTTATTAGCACCTTGGTGGGGCTGTAAACAAAATGTGCCGAATGAACGAATAAGCAATATATAAATACACACTATGAGACAAATAAATGTGAGAGTAGTGAGTAATATTTGTTTATACGTTATTAGCATGTTGGTGGGGCTGTAAACAAAATGTGCAAAAGGATCGAATAAGCAATATTTAAATACACACTATGAGACAAATGAATGTGCAAGTAGTGACTAATATTTGTTTATACGTTATTAGCATGTTGGTGGAGCTGTAAACAAAATGTGCCAAAGGAACGAATAAGCAATATATAAATACACACTATGAGACAAATAAATGTGAGAGTAGTGAATAATATTTGTTTATACGTTAATAACATCTTGGTGTGGCTGTAAACAAAATGTGCCAAAGGAACGAATAAGCAATATTTAAATACACACTATTAGACACATAACTGTGCGACTAGTGAATAATATTTGTTTATACGTTACTAGCATGTTGGTGGGGCTGTAAACAAAATGTGCCAAAGGAACGAATAAGCAATATATAAATACACACTATGAGACAATTAAATGTGAGAGTAGTGAGTAATATTTGTTTATACGTTATTATCATCTTGGTGGGGCTGTAAACAAAATGTGCCGAAGGAACGACTAATATATAAATACACACTATGAGAAAAATAAATGTAAGAGTAGTGAATAATATTTGTTTATACGTTATTAGCATGTTGGTGGGGCTGTAAACAAAATGTGCAAAAGGAACGAACAAGCAATTTATAAATACACACTATGAGACAAATAAATGTGAGAGTAGTGAGTATTATTTGTTTATACGTTAATAGCATCTTGGTGGGCTGTAAACAAAATGTGCCGAAGGAACGAATAAGCAATATATAAATACACACTATGAGACAAATAAATGTGAGAGTAGTGAGTAATGTTTGTTTATACGTTATTAGCATCTTGGTGGGCTGTAAACAAAATGTGCCGAAGGAACGAATAAGCAATATATAAACACACACTATGAGACAAATAAATGTGAGAGTAGTGAGTAATATTTGTTCATACGTTATTAGCATCTTGGTGGGGCTGTAAACAAAATGGGCCAAAGGAACGAATAAGCAATATTTAAATACACACTATGAGACAAATAAATCTGAGAGTAGTGAATAATATTTGTTTATACGTTATTAGCATCTTGGTGAGGCTATAACCAAAATGTGCCAAAGGAACGAATAAGCAATATATAAATACACACTATGAGACAAATAAAGGTGAGAGTAGTGAATAATATTTGTTTATACGTTATTAGCATGTTTGTGGGGCTGTAAACAAAATGTGCCAAAGGAACGAATACGCAATATATAAATACACACTATGAGACAAATAAATGTGCGAGTAGTGAATAATATTTTTTTATACGTTATTAGCATGTTAGTGGGGCTGTAAACAAAATGTGCCAAAGGAACGAACAAGCAATATTTAAATACACACTATGAGACAAATAAATGTGAGAGTAGTGAATAATATTTGTTTATACGTTATTAGCACCTTGGTAGGGCTGTAAACAAAATGTGCCGAATGAACGAATAAGCAATATATAAATACACACTATGAGACAAATAAATGTGAGAGTAGTGAGTAATATTTGTTTATACGTTATTAGCATGTTGGTGGGGCTGTAAACAAAATGTGCAAAAGGAACGAATAAGCAATATTTAAATACACACTATGAGACAAATAAATGTCAGAGTAGTGAATAATATTTGCTTATACGTTATTAGCATGTTCGTGGGGCTGTAAACAAAATGTGCCAAAGGAACGAATAAGCAATATATAAATACACACTATGAAGCAAATAAATGTGAGAGTAGTGAATAATATTTGTTTATACGTTATTAGCATGTTGGTGGGGCTGTAAACAAAATGTGCCAAAGGAACGAATAAGCAATATATAAATACACACTATGAGACAAATAAAGGTGAGAGTAGTGAATAATATTTGTTTATACGTTATTAGCATGTTTGTGGGGCTGTAAACAAAATGTGCCAAAGGAACGAATACGCAATATATAAATACACACTATGAGACAAATAAATGTGCGAGTAGTGAATAATATTTTTTTATACGTTATTAGCATGTTAGTGGGGCTGTAAACAAAATGTGCCAAAGGAACGAACAAGCAATATTTAAATACACACTATGAGACAAATAAATGTGAGAGTAGTGAATAATATTTGCTTATACGTTATTAGCATGTTCGTGGGGCTGTAAACAAAATGTGCCAAAGGAACGAATAAGCAATATATAAATACACACTATGAGACAATTAAATGTGAGAGTAGTGAGTAATATTTGTTTATACGTTATTATCATCTTGGTGGGGCTGTAAACAAAATGTGCCGAAGGAACGACTAATATATAAATACACACTATGAGAAAAATAAATGTGAGAGTAGTGAATAATATTTGTTTATACGTTATTAGCATGTTGGTGGGGCTGTAAACAAAATGTGCAAAAGGAACGAACAAGCAATTTATAAATACACACTATGAGACAAATAAATGTGAGAGTAGTGAGTATTATTTGTTTATACGTTAATAGCATCTTGGTGGGCTGTAAACAAAATGTGCCGAAGGAACGAAAAAGCAATATATAAATACACACTATGAGACAAATAAATGTGAGAGTAGTGAGTAATGTTTGTTTATACGTTATTAGCATCTTGGTGGGCTGTAAACAAAATGTGCCGAAGGAACGAATAAGCAATATATAAACACACACTATGAGACAAATAAATGTGAGAGTAGTGAGTAATATTTGTTCATACGTTATTAGCATCTTGGTGGGGCTGTAAACAAAATGGGCCAAAGGAACGAATAAGCAATATTTAAATACACACTATGAGACAAATAAATCTGAGAGTAGTGAATAATATTTTTTTATACGTTATTAGCATCTTGGTGAGGCTATAACCAAAATGTGCCAAAGGAACGAATAAGCAATATATAAATACACACTATGAGACAAATAAATGTGAGAGTAGTGAATAATATTTGTTTATACGTTATTAGCACCTTGGTGGGGCTGTAAACAAAATGTGCCGAATGAACGAATAAGCAATATATAAATACACACTATGAGACAAATAAATGTGAGAGTAGTGAGTAATATTTGTTTATACGTTATTAGCATGTTGGTGGGGCTGTAAACAAAATGTGCAAAAGGATCGAATAAGCAATATTTAAATACACACTATGAGACAAATGAATGTGCAAGTAGTGACTAATATTTGTTTATACGTTATTAGCATGTTGGTGGAGCTGTAAACAAAATGTGCCAAAGGAACGAATAAGCAATATATAAATACACACTATGAGACAAATAAATGTGAGAGTAGTGAATAATATTTGTTTATACGTTAATAACATCTTGGTGTGGCTGTAAACAAAATGTGCCAAAGGAACGAATAAGCAATATTTAAATACACACTATTAGACACATAACTGTGCGACTAGTGAATAATATTTGTTTATACGTTACTAGCATGTTGGTGGGGCTGTAAAAAAAATGTGCCAAAGGAACGAATAAGCAATATTGAAATACACACTATGAGCCAAATAAATGTGCGAGTAGTGAGTAATATTTGTTTATACGTTATTAGCATCTTGGTGGGGCTGTAAACAAAATGTGCCGAAGGAACGACTAATATATAAATACACACTATGAGAAAAATAAATGTAAGAGTAGTGAATAATATTTGTTTATACGTTATTAGCATGTTGGTGAGGCTGTAAACAAAATGTGCAAAAGGAACGAACAAGCAATTTATAAATACACACTATGAGACAAATAAATGTGAGAGTAGTGAGTATTATTTGTTTATACGTTAATAGCATCTTGGTGGGCTGTAAACAAAATGTGCCGAAGGAACGAATAAGCAATATATAAATACACACTATGAGACAAATAAATGTGAGAGTAGTGAGTAATGTTTGTTTATACGTTATTAGCATCTTGGTGGGCTGTAAACAAAATGTGCCGAAGGAACGAATAAGCAATATATAAACACACACTATGAGAAAAATAAATGTGAGAGTAGTGAGTAATATTTGTTCATACGTTATTAGCATCTTGGTGGGGCTGTAAACAAAATGGGCCAAAGGAACGAATAAGCAATATTTAAATACACACTATGAGACAAATAAATCTGAGAGTAGTGAATAATATTTGTTTATACGTTATTAGCATCTTGGTGAGGCTATAACCAAAATGTGCCAAAGGAACGAATAAGCAATATATAAATACACACTATGAGACAAATAAATGTGAGAGTAGTGAATAATATTTGTTTATACGTTATTAGCACCTTGGTGGGGCTGTAAACAAAATGTGCCGAATGAACGAATAAGCAATATATAAATACACACTATGAGACAAATAAATGTGAGAGTAGTGAGTAATATTTGTTTATACGTTATTAGCATGTTGGTGGGGCTGTAAACAAAATGTGCAAAAGGAACGAATAAGCAATATTTAAATACACACTATGAGACAAATAAATGTCAGAGTAGTGAATAATATTTGCTTATACGTTACTAGCATGTTCGTGGGGCTGTAAACAAAATGTGCCAAAGGAACGAATAAGCAATATATAAATACACACTATGAGACAAATAAAGGTGAGAGTAGTGAATAATATTTGTTTATACGTTATTAGCATGTTTGTGGGGCTGTAAACAAAATGTGCCAAAGGAACGAATACGCAATATATAAATACACACTATGAGACAATAAAATGTGAGAGTAGTGAGTAATATTTGTTTATACGTTATTATCATCTTGGTGGGGCTGTAAACAAAATGTGCCGAAGGAACGACTAATATATAAATACACACTATGAGACAAATAAATGTGAGAGTAGTGAATAATATTTGTTTATACGTTATTAGCATCTTGGTGGGGCTGTAAACAAATGTGCCAAAGAAACGAATAAGCAATATTTAAATACACACTATGAGACAAATAAATGTGCGAGTAGTGAATAATATTTTTTTATACGTTATTAGCATGTTAGTGGGGCTGTAAATAAAATGTGCCAAAGGAACGAACAAGCAATATTTAAATACACACTATGAGACAAATAAATGTGAGAGTAGTGAATAATATTTGCTTATACGTTATTAGCATGTTCGTGGGGCTGTAAACAAAATGTGCCAAAGGAACGAATAAGCAATATATAAATACACACTATGAGACAATTAAATGTGAGAGTAGTGAGTAATATTTGTTTATACGTTATTATCATCTTGGTGGGGCTGTAAACAAAATGTGCCGAAGGAACGACTAATATATAAATACACACTATGAGAAAAATAAATGTGAGAGTAGTGAATAATATTTGTTTATACGTTATTAGCATGTTGGTGGGGCTGTAAACAAAATGTGCAAAAGGAACGAACAAGCAATTTATAAATACACACTATGAGACAAATAAATGTGAGAGTAGTGAGTATTATTTGTTTATACGTTAATAGCATCTTGGTGGGCTGTAAACAAAATGTGCCGAAGGAACGAAAAAGCAATATATAAATACACACTATGAGACAAATAAATGTGAGAGTAGTGAGTAATGTTTGTTTATACGTTATTAGCATCTTGGTGGGCTGTAAACAAAATGTGCCGAAGGAACGAATAAGCAATATATAAACACACACTATGAGACAAATAAATGTGAGAGTAGTGAGTAATATTTGTTCATACGTTATTAGCATCTTGGTGGGGCTGTAAACAAAATGGGCCAAAGGAACGAATAAGCAATATTTAAATACACACTATGAGACAAATAAATCTGAGAGTAGTGAATAATATTTGTTTATACGTTATTAGCATCTTGGTGAGGCTATAACCAAAATGTGCCAAAGGAACGAATAAGCAATATATAAATACACACTATGAGACAAATAAATGTGAGAGTAGTGAATAATATTTGTTTATACGTTATTAGCACCTTGGTGGGGCTGTAAACAAAATGTGCCGAATGAACGAATAAGCAATATATAAATACACACTATGAGACAAATAAATGTGAGAGTAGTGAGTAATATTTGTTTATACGTTATTAGCATGTTGGTGGGGCTGTAAACAAAATGTGCAAAAGGAACGAATAAGCAATATTTAAATACACACTATGAGACAAATAAATGTGAGAGTAGTGAATAATATTTGCTTATACGTTATTAGCATGTTCGTGGGGCTGTAAACAAAATGTGCCAAAGGAACGAATAAGCAATATATAAATACGCACTATGAAGCAAATAAATGTGATAGTAGTGAATAATATTTGTTTATACGTTATTAGCATGTTGGTGGGGCTGTAAACAAAATGTGCCAAAGGAACGAATAAGCAATATATAAATACACACTATGAGACAAATAAAGGTGAGAGTAGTGAATAATATTTGTTTATACGTTATTAGCATGTTTGTGGGGCTGTAAACAAAATGTGCCAAAGGAACGAATACGCAATATATAAATACACACTATTAGACAATTAAATGTGAGGGTAGTGAGTAATATTTGTTTATACGTTATTATCATCTTGGTGGGGCTGTAAACAAAATGTGCCGAAGGAACGACTAATATATAAATACACACTATGAGACAAATAAATGTGAGAGTAGTGAATAATATTTGTTTATACGTTATTAGCATGTTGGTGGGGCTGTAAACAAAATGTGCAAAAGGAACGAACAAGCAATTTATAAATACACACTATGAGACAAATAAATGTGAGAGTAGTGAGTATTATTTGTTTTTACGTTAATAGCATCTTGGTGGGCTGTATACAAAATGTGCCGAAGGAACGAATAAGCAATATATAAATACACACTATGAGACAAATAAATGTGAGAGTAGTGAGTAATGTTTGTTTATACGTTATTAGCATCTTGGTGGGCTGTAAACAAAATGTGACGAAGGACCGAATAAGCAATATATAAACACACACTATGAGACAAATAAATGTGAGAGTAGTGAGTAATATTTGTTCATACGTTATTAGCATCTTGGTGGGGCTGTAAACAAATGGGCCAAAGGAACGAATAAGCAATATTTAAATACACACTATGTGACAAATAAATGTGAGAGTAGTGAATAATATTTGTATATACGTTATTAGCATCTTGGTGAGGCTATAAACAAAATGTGCCAAAGGAACGAATAAGCAATATATAAATACACACTATGAGACAAATAAATGTGAGAGTAGTGAATAATATTTGTTTATACGTTATTAGCATCTTGGTGAGGCTATAACCAAAATGTGCCAAAGGAACGAATAAGCAATATATAAATACACACTATGAGACAAATAAATGTGAGAGTAGTGAGTAATATTTGTTTATACGTTATTAGCATGTTGGTGGGACTGTAAACAAAATGTGCCAAAGGAACGAATAAGCAATATATAAATACACACTATGAGACAAATAAATGTGAGAGTAGTGAGTAATATTTTTTCATACGTTATTAGCATCTTGGTGTGGCTGTAAACAAAATGGGCCAAAGGAACGAATAAGCAATATTTAAATACACACTATGAGACAAATAAATGTGAGAGAAGTGAGTAATATTTGTTTATACGTTATTAGCATGTTGGTGGGGCTGTAAACAAAATGTGCCAAAGGAACGTTTTAGCAATATATAAATACACACTATGAGACAAATAAATGTGAGAGTAGTGAGTAATATATGTTTATACGTTATTAGCATCTTGGTGGAGCTGTAACACAAAATGTGCCAAAGGAACGAATAAGCAATAATTAAATACAGACTATGAGACAAATAAATGTGAGAGTAGTGAATAATATTTGTTTATACGTTATTAGCATGTTGGTGGGGCTGTAAACAAAATGTGCCAAAGGAACGAATAAGCAATATATAAATACACACTATGAGGCAAATAAATGTGAGAGTAGTGAATAATATTTGCTTATACGTTATTAGCATGTTGGTGGGGCTGTAAACAAAATGTGCCGAAGGAACGAATAAGCAATATATAAATACACACTATGAGACAAATAAATGTGAGAGTAGTGAATAATATTTGCTTATACGTTATTAGCATGTTGGTGATGCTGTAAACAAAATGTGCCGAAGGAACGAATAAGAAATATATAAATACACACTATGAGACAAATAAATGTGAGAGTAGTGAATAATATTTGCTTATACGTTATTAGCATGTTGGTGGGGCTGTAAACAAAATGTGCCAAAGGAACGAATAAGCAATATATAAATACACACTATTAGACAAATAAATGTGAGAGTAGTGAATAATATTTGTTTATACGTTATTAGCATGTTGGTGGGGCTGTAAACAAAATGTGCCGAAGGAACGAATAAGCAATATATAAATACACACTATGAGACAAATAAATGTGCAAGTAGTGAATAATATTTGCTTATACGTTATTAGCATGTTGGTGGGGCTGTAAACAAAATGTGGCAAAGGAACGAATAAGCAATACACACTATGAGACAAATAAATGTGAGAGTAGTGAGTAATATTTGTATATACGTTATTAGATTCTTTGTGGGGCTGTAGACAAAATGTGCCAAAGGAACGAATAAGCAATATATAAATACACACTATGAGACAAATAAATGTGAGAGTAGTGAATAATATTTTTGTATACGTTATTAGCTTCTTTGTGGGGCTGTAGACAAAATGTGACAAAGGAACGAATAAGCAAAATATAAATACACACTATGGGACAAATAAATGTGAGAGGAGTGAGTAATATTAGTTTATACGTTATTAGCATCTTGGTGGGGCTGTAAAAAAAATGTGCCGAAGGAACGAATAAGCAATATATAAATACACACTATGAGACAAATAAATGTGAGAGTAGTGAGTAATATTTGTTCATACGTTATTAGCATCTTGG
Source organism: Prosapia bicincta (assembly GCA_036971475.1). Taxonomy (NCBI): domain Eukaryota; kingdom Metazoa; phylum Arthropoda; class Insecta; order Hemiptera; family Cercopidae; genus Prosapia; species Prosapia bicincta. Next base: position 125,694,434 of record JBAIZL010000004.1, read on the forward strand.
TGTGGCTGTAAACAAAATGGGCCAAAGGAACGAATAAGCAATATTTAAATACACACTATGAGACAAATAAATGTGAAAGAAGTGAGTAATATTTGTTTATACGTTATTAGCATGTTGGTGGGGCTGTAAACAAAATGTGCCAAAGGAACGTTTTAGCAATATATAAATACACACTATGAGACAAATAAATGTAAGAGTAGTGAGTAATATTTGTTTATACGTTATTAGCATCTTGGTGGAGCTGTAACACAAAATGTGCCAAAGGAACGAATAAGCAATAATTAAATACAGACTATGAGACAAATAAATGTGAGAGTAGTGAATAATATTTGTTTATACGTTATTAGCATGTTGGTGGGGCTGTAAACAAAATGTGCCAAAGGAACGAATAAGCAATATATAAATACACACTATGAGGCAAATAAATGTGAGAGTAGTGAATAATATTTGCTTATACGTTATTAGCATGTTGGTGGGGCTGTAATCAAAATGTGCCGAAGGAACGAATAAGCAATATATAAATACACACTATGAGACAAATAAATGTGAGAGTAGTGAATAATATTTGCTTATACGTTATTAGCATGTTGGTGATGCTGTAAACAAAATGTGCCGAAGGAACGAATAAGCAATATATAAATACACACTATGAGACAAATAAATGTGAGAGTAGTGAATAATATTTGCTTATACGTTATTAGCATGTTGGTGGGGCTGTAAACAAAATGTGCCAAAGGAACGAATAAGCAATATATAAATACACACTATGAGACAAATAAATGTGAGAGTAGTGAATAATATTAGTTTATACGTTATTAGCATGTTCGTGGGGCTGTAAATAAAATGTGCCAAAGGAACGAGTAAGCAATATATAAATACACACTATGAGACAAATAAATGTGAGAGTAGTGAGTAATATTTGTTTATACGTTATTAGCATCTTGGTGGGCCTGTAAACAAAATGTGCCAAAGGAACGAATAAGCAATATATAAATACACACTATGAGACAAATAAATGTGCAAGTAGTGAATAATATTTGCTTATACGTTATTAGCATCTTGGTGGGGCTGTAAACAAAATGTGATAAAGGAACGAATAAGCAATATATAAATACACACTATGAGAAAAATAAATTAGAGAGTAGTGAATAATATTTGTTTATACGTTATTAGCATCTTGGTGGGGCTGTAAACAAAATATGCCAAAGGAACGAATAAGCAATATATAAATACACACTATGAGAAAAATAAATGTGCGAGTAGTGAATAATATTTGTTTATACGTTATTAGCATCTTGGTGGGGCTGTAAACAAAATGTGCCGAAGGAACGAATAAGCAATATATAAATACACACTATGAGACAAGTAAATGTGAGAGTAGTGAGTAATATTTGTTTATACGTTATTAGTATCTTGGTGGGGCTGAAAACAAAATGTGCCATAGGAACGAACAAGCAATACATAAATACACACTATGAGACAAATAAATGTGAGAGTAGTGAGTAATAATTGTTTATACGTTATTTGCATCTTGGTGGAGCTGTAAAAAGAATGTGCCGAAGGAACGAATAAGCAATATATAAATACACACTATGAGACAAATAAAATGAGAGTAGTGAGTAATATTTGTTTATACGTTATTAGCATCTTGGTGGGGCTTTAAACAAAATGTGCCAAAGGAACGGATAAGCAATATATAAATACACACTATGAGACAAATAAATGTGAGAGTAGTGAGTAATATTTGTATATACGTTATTAGCTTCTTTGTGGGGCTGTAGACAAAATGTGCCAAAGGAACGAAGCAATATATAAATACACACTATGAGACAAATAAATGTGACAGTAGTGAATAATATTTTTTTATACGTTATTAGCTTCTTTGTGGGGCTGTAGACAAAATGTGACAAAGGAACGAATAAGCAAAATATAAATACACACTATGAGACAAATAAATGTGAGAGGAGTGAGTAATATTTGTTTATACGTTAATAGCATCTTGGTGGGGCTGTAAAAAAATGTGCCGATTGAACGAATAAGCAATATATAAATACACACTATGAGACAAATAAATGTGAGAGTAGTGAGTAATATTTGATTATACGTTATTAGCATCTTGGTGGGGCTGTAAACAAAATGCGCCAAAGGAACGAATAAGCAATATATAAATACAAACTATGAGACAAATAAATGTGAGAGTAGTGAGTAATATTCGTTTATACGTTATTAGCTTCTTTGTGGGGCTGTAGACAAAATGTGCCAAAGGAACGAATAAGCAATATATAAATACACACTATGAGACAAATAAATGTGAGAGTAGTGAGTATTATTTGTTTATACGTTAATAGCATCTTGGTGGGCTGTAAACAAAATGTGCCGAAGGAACGAATAAGCAATATATAAATACACACTATGAGACAAATAAATGTGAGAGTAGTGAGTAATATTTGTTTATACGTTATTAGCATGTTGGTGGGGCTGTAAACAAAATGTGCCAAAGGAACAAATAAGAAATATATAAATACACACTATGAGACAAATAAATGTGAGAGTAGTGAGTAATATTTGTTTATACGTTATTAGCATGTTGGTGGGGCTGTAAACAAAATGTGCCAAAGGAACGAATAAGCAATACAAACTATGAGACAAATAAATGTGAGAGTAGTGAATAATATTTGCTTATACGTTATTAGCATGTTGGTGGGCTGTAAACAAAATGTGCCAAAGGAACGAATAAGCAATATTTAAATACACACTATGAGACAAATAAATGTGAGAGTAGTGAATAATATTTGCTTATACGTTATTAGCATGTTGGTGGGGCTGTAAACAAAATGTGGCAAAGGAACGAATAAGCAATACACACTATGAGACAAATAAATGTGAGAGTAGTGAGTAATATTTGTATATACGTTATTAGCTTCTTTGTGGGGCTGTAGACAAAATGTGCCAAAGGAACGAATAAGCAATATATAAATACACACTATGAGACAAATAAATGTGAGAGTAGTGAATAATATTTTTGTATACGTTATTAGCTTCTTTGTGGGGCTGTAGACAAAATGTGACAAAGGAACGAATAAGCAAAATATAAATACACACTATGAGACAAATAAATGTGAGAGGAGTGAGTAATATTAGTTTATACGTTATTAGCATCTTGGTGGGGCTGTAAAAAAAATGTGCCGAAGGAACGAATAAGCAATATATAAATACACACTATGAGACAAATAAATGTGAGAGTAGTGAATAATATTTGCTTATACGTTATTAGCATCTTGGTTGGGCTGTAAACAAAATGTGCCAAAGGAACGAATAAGCAATATATAAATACACACTATGAGACAAATAAATGTGAGAGTAGTGAATAATATTTTTTTATACGTTATTAGCATTTTGGTGGGGCTGTAAACAAAATGTTCCAAAGGAACGAATAAGCAATATTTAAATACACACTATGAGACAAATAAATGTGAGAGTAGTGAATAATATTTGTTTATACGTTATTAGCATCTTGGTGGGGCTGTAAACAAATTGTGCCAAAGGAACGAATAAGCAATATATAAATACACACTATGAGACAAATAAATGTGAGAGTAGTGAATAATATTTGTTTATACGTTATTAGCATCTTGTTGGGGCTGTAAACAAAATGTGCCAAAGGAACGAATAAGCAATATTTAAATACACACTATGAGACAAATAAATTTGAGAGTAGTGAATAATATTTGTTTATACGTTATTAGCATGTTGGTGGGGCTGTAAACAAAATGTGCCGAATGAACGAATAAGCAATAGGGATAAATACTTGGAGTTAAATGAATTCTGGTTGTGTAAAATAACATACGTGACATGAATAGATTTCTATCTAAAATATATTAGTTTCTTAAACTGTAATAGCGCCCAGGTGGGTGCTATTGTATGCGGTAATATGCTAAAACTAGGAATGGATATCGATTAGACCTCAACTAACTCGAGGTAAATTTATGTTGTTTAAAAACAAAACATGGTGCAAATAGAGAAGATCAAACGATTAACCTTTTGTGTAACCGTTAATAGCTCCTTTTGTGGTGTGTAAAAGGTTAGAGTACGCAATAGGGTCAAATACTTGGAGGTAAGAGTAACCTGGTTGCGTAAAGATGCAATGTAGCAGAAATAGATCATAGGAAAATATATCCTGGCTTTGTCACTTATAGTGGTTAAGTAGTGTTTTATACGGTAGCCCTTAGACTAAGTTCCTATAGACATTAGGACTGAACTACATAGAGGTAATTGTAAAACTTATCACTTTCGCCACAAGTATACCACGAATTACGGAAATATTGATTATTTAAAATTAATGAACGCTCAAGTTATGTTGTTAGACCAGTTTATTATAGTCCAGCCATATAACGTTCGGCTATGTTCGAGTGTTTACGATATACTGTCTACGATAACAGTCGACGCCATGACCTCCAAGAAACACACTTATCAAGACTACCTATGAAACTTCTATAAGTATATCTAACAATACGCTAGACTGATAATGGTTGGGGCCTAGATTAAAGATTCGATAATCAACCTTATGTTTCACAATAGAACACGTCTTTATCATTATACAAAAGTAACCGAACGACTACTTTCACGAATACCCAGATACACGGTTCGAATAAGACTGACGAATTTTATGTAATGACGTCATCAGAGACTTGAGTAAAAATTTAAAAGCGTTTGGATGAGAGTTGAGAAGTATGTTAAGATCGCTCAAGGATGGGTTTTCTCACTTGTTTTAATGAAATGGAAGTCGGGTTTTCCCCTTGTTTAAAAAGTGGGTGGGTACTTCCGACTTACGTGACCCGACTGAAGCCTCTCCATCTCTACTCGTAGGCTATTATTTATTACTTTAATTAGATAAACTGTGAACATCTATTTAGAACCCGGTATGATGTTCGGGTTCAAGTCTTATCTTGGGTTTATAAGAGAAAAAGTAATTGACGAATAGGGTAAGATTTTTTCTAAATAAATGTGATGGTATGATTAGGATTATTCATACCATAAAGCAAAGAGTAAAAAGTGACAACCAAGATAAGATCTATCATTAAATAACAAAAATAGTGCAAGTTTGATACGTTATATTGCACATCATTGTCTCGAATCCGTGTAGATTAGAATTCCCGTTGAATGTTATTTCTTTAAAATTCTACCGTTGGTATTCTTTTCTTAATTCTTTTATCTCTCTGAAATTCGTCGTTAGCTTTTAGAAGTAAAAGGATAGCATATTACGACTAGTATATATATATATATATATATATATATATATATATATATATATATATATACATATATATATATATATCGCAATATGTATTCTTGTGTATTAATAAAGAACAAGTCAAAATACAAATACAAGAATTATAATTGAATTTACAATTCAAAGCTTTTCGTTGGCTAACAGTACCAACATCATCAGGAATATTCAAATATATTCTTTATATATATATATATATATATATATATATATATATATATATATATATATATATATATATATATATAGATGTATATATATATATATATATATATATATATATATATATATATATATATATATATATATATATATATACTGATACGTATTCTTTCACGGATGGAAAAATATAATCAAGAGTTATTATCTGGAATACATCCGTTCACTCTGCAGTGCATAAAGTCGCAGTTCCGACGTTTCGCTAGAATCTCTTCTAGCATTGACTAGGTGAACCCAACGACAGTTGAATAGCGAGCCAACAGTTGTATTTACTTCTTCATTGCTAGATGAGATTTTAGCGGATGTACTCCAGATAATAACTATTTATCATATGTATATATATATATATATATATATATATATATATATATATTATAACTTACCTTTTGTTATAATTAAATTTATTTTTAAATGTTATTTATTTACCTTACCTATTAACGTCACACCTTCAGTTTTGTAAAAGAATTAACAATCTTATCAATTTTTAAACATCACTTGCATTTATTCTCTTCAATTAACTCTACACATTATTCCAAATTTATATTAATATTGTGCAGTGACAGTATTGATATCTTAACTAAAATTACAATGATAAATGGTGGACTTCTGAGACTTTAGATTTCTAATAGAATAACATAGCAAAAAAACAGTATTAAAATTTTATTCTTGCTCTCGGGGTCGCTATTACGGGTCTTTGCATTTAAATTAGAAATGGCGGAACTAGAATAATTTTTATAAATTTTGATGAAATTAAAATTTGTTTTGAACTAAAAGATAGATGTCTGTTGGCTATGTATATATTCAAATAATACTTATTGTTCTGAATAGTCCCTGGAATCCTGGCTTTGTTCACTTCAGCGCTTACACTTGACACACAAAAAAACTTACTTTATATTTCTAAAAAAACCTTTACGTCGCAATTTTTAAAATTTACTTATAAAAAAACTCTTTACTTAATTTAATCAATTTTTCCCTTTACAACACTTCCATCTTGGTCCCCACCAATCCGTCTTCCTCTGAGACTCTCCTCAAACTTCCCTTAAACTCTCGATCATTTTGTTTTTATTAAAGATCTAATCTCTCCCACTACCACCAATACGTTCTTTGTAAGTTTCCCACAGTTTCAATCAGCTAAACCTAACGGTACACGGTTATTATCCCATGGCTATATTGGCCGCTGTATTTCACGTCTTAACAAGCTTTGAACCCTCTATTGTCAATTTGCCGGACTCAACTTATAGCTTTCATGGAATGGATAATGACATGGTACCTGCTTTGTCCGCACTATACAACTATTTGTGTCTTTTTTTTAATCCTATAAATGATTATTTTAGCAACTAACTTAATATAATCTAAAGCCTCGTACTTTATGTTATAATATATATATATATATATATATATATATATATATATATATATATATAAGTTACGTTTTATATTAAGCAAGAAAGGTTTTTAAAAATGATTTTTATTTTTAACAAACCTTTGAATTTAATAAACAATTAATTTAGAAAACTGTTACATAAATTTTACTTAATAAAACAATACAATTGATATGCACTCAATCGGAGTGGAAAACGTCTGTGCGATACAGAGGCGACTTACACACTGCCGGGGCTCTGTTCTCACACCTATATAATACTAAAGCTGCGTAAGCAGGAATCTTCCTAGCACGCATTTAATTATGAAATGTTCACATAAAATGTTTATATAACTCCTCCATCCCTAAAGAGAACTTCGGGGGTTGGCGAAGTTTCGGCGTGGGTTGAAGTCTTCTTCTTCTTCCTGATGAGGGCGAAGTATATAAGGCTGCTGAATACGCCTCCGTAAAGGGCAATAGTCCAGATACTGATGTGGTGGGTTATTTCCATAGTTGGGTCAATTCTTGAGATGGTTTCTGTGTTTATTTTGTCCAACTCTAGGCGTTTAACGTTTACTGAGAATTCTGGCATTTTACTCATTGAAAATTGTAGTTTGGACGTGTCTATGAAAATAGGATGGCCTCCAGAAGTTGTTGATGTATGGCTCAGTTTCATGTTGTTGAAAAAGATTGAATCATTATTAGTTTTTATCAAATATATGCCTTGAAGGGTGACGGTGGTAGTTGCCTTGCGATTGGTAATTTCCAGAGTCTGCTTGTTGGGGAAGGTCGATAGGTAAAGGTTGATTTCTGGGATCCAGTTAATTAAGTTGTCTGTAACTTCCAATGCAGTATATTCACAGTTGCTGGCATCGTTGTTCCTGATAATGGACACTTCACAGTCTAATTTATGGTGTGTTAGAATGTCGAATGAGCAAAAGTATATGGAATCGGTTTTACAGTTACATTCATTGTCTAAACCTAATATTACAGAGTTAGACACTAATATGTACCTTACTTTTGGTATAATTGTTACATAATCTGTTTCATATTTTGTGGGTATAGAGTGTAATTTAAATTGAGTTTTTTCTACAATGGGTAAATTTATAAAATAAACAATCCTTTCAGCATTTAGTTTACAATTAACTTTAATTAGGTTCTCTAATTCCCACATATTTTCCATTTTAGGTTCTAAAGGTAACCTCTCATTATATTATTTATAAATTTTGTTTAATTCTTCATATAATTCTTGGGTTGAAATAACACTAGGGTGTACAACACCTAGTTTACAAAATGTAAGAGAATTTTCTAAATCTGTGATTACCTGTAACATCATGTCATATAAAATGTTCAATTGGTTTAGAATACTTCTAAATTTTTCTAGTTCAACAAAGTCATTTACATTACGATTCACAATACTTAACTTATTTTTTAATTCTACGAAATTTTCATCAATTACAATAAAAGTTTTATTTAATTCCTTCATAATATTATTACTAAAGGAGTATTGAGATTCAATTTGATAATTAATTTTAATTTGCTCATTTTCAATATCTTTAATTATTTTGTCATATTTTTTACCATCATATGCATCTAAATTGCCTGTTAAAGATTTGATAACGGACCCTAGTCCATCTATAAGACCTCTTTTTGTTCTTTTGTTACCATTCTCTCTTAAGAGTATAATTTCTAATTTTTCTTCTATTACATTTTTACTGTGATTAACATATTTAAAATAATTAACAATATCTCTTATTCTATTACTGTTATCGGTTACATATTCATTGTTTAATAAGCTACCGTTACAATTGTAGGAACTAGTTTCAAAATTTTGCAATACGTCATAATAATAAGCATCAATGTTATTTAGATGAGCTACTAAGTTTCTTACATTAAAATAGTGGACAAAGGTATGGTAGGAAGATTCTAATTTGGCCGGCCCAAGGTCTATTGGGATTATTCCGAGGTTGTTGTTGACTTCTCTGATCTCTGCTGAGTCGGTGGCTGTGCCAATGACGAACAGGAGGGACCTGGAAAATTATTTTGAGCATTAATTACATTTTTTATCTTCTTAGGCCTTTTAATTTTCGACAAATGTATCTTGTCTTTTGTATTATGATGTCTAGGCTTTATTTTACCAGTTTTTCTTTCCTTGTTTATTGAAGCTATCTCTTCCTTGCTATATCTGTTTTTCGTTTTGCTTCTGAACTGACTTTATATAAACTTCAGATGGTATTTCTGGAAGTGGTTCTTTGTTTACATTCCTTTTTTCTAAAACTTTTTCTTTAATTCTTTGATTGCTATCCCTAAAGTTTTCGTAAAGTATTTTTGTTTTTTCTTTATGGTTTAAAACGTAGTCATTTACAATTTGTTTTTCTAAATCTATATCTAATAAAGAGTTTGAATTTATGTGTCCAAATAAGACTTCGCACGGCGTTAATTTTGTGACTGAATGAATGCTATTGTTATAGGCTATTATAGCATATTTAACTTTCTTAATTATACTGTCTTTTTTAAATTCGATTTGATTATTTAACAGCCTTATGTGTTCTATTAAGGTGGAATGGAATCTTTCACATAATCCGTTTGATTGGGGGTTTTGTGTACTGATAAAATGAATTTTGATTTTATGCAGGTCTAATATCTCCTTCACAATTCTGTTATTAAACTCCGTTCCATTGTCTGAGATAATAACTGTTGGTAAGCAGAACTGCGCAAAGTAATCTAATAACTTGTCTGCAATCTCTGTAGCTTGAGAGCTTCCCAAGCGATAAGCTTGAGCATACTTTGTGAAACTGTCGACAATGCTGATAAACGCATTCTTTTCTAAAGAGATAGTGTCGATGTGAATTATCTGGAAAGGCCTTGCAGCTGTAGGCGTCAAGTTCATCTCTAGTTGTAAGGGAATTCTGTCATATTTGGTTCTTTGACATATGTCACACTGATTTATGAAATTTTGGATTAGTGATTTTAAATTAGGCCAATAATATCTTCGCTTAATTTGTTCGTATGTTTCCTGTATCCCTCGGTGATTGGTTTTGCTAACATGATAATTACTTATTGTTTCTAGGGTATCTTCTTCCGAAGTTAGGTCTAAGAGATTTTTATTACACTTAACTAAATTTAGTTCAGTTTGTTTGACATTTTTGGCTATGCATGATGCAAATCTCTCATAAAAATCGTCTTCAAAATATAGATTATATTTTATTTTTGGTACCAAATATGATTTTACAAAATTAACTATGTCCTCTTTAAAATTATTTTCTGATATTTCGACTATTAAACGGGTTCTTGAAGTTCCAAATAGTTTTATAATTTTTACTTTCTTCGGCCCATATTTTACTAATGATAAAAATACTTGATTTTTCCCAAAGTTTACAGGCTCGTCGGAAATTGGTATTTCAATTTGGGTGTTCCCTTCGAAGTTGGAATGCACGGTTTGACTGTCACTTTCTTGATCGTACTCTAAGTTGGCATTATCTGTTGCGTTGAGTTGTACGACCATAGACTAATTATCTTCATTCAATTCCGGGAAGTAACGACTCAGTAAGTTTGCTGGAGATAATTCAAGGTCTGGTTCTACAGTGTGTTGGGTGTTTGTTGACCTTTTATCAGTAACGTTCAATAGTATTCTAGATAAAGCATCGGCGTTTTGGTTTAATTTGCCTTTTTTGTATCTTATGTCATAATCATATTCTTCTAGTTTTAATCTCCATCTTAAAAGCTTGGAATTTGGTTCTTTAACTGAAAATAACCATTGTAAAGGTTTATGGTCTGTATAAATTTTAAATTTTCTTCCAAATAAATAAGGCCTGAAGTGTTTGGTAGACCATACGATCGCTAGTAATTCCTTTTCAATCGCGGAGTAATTAGTTTCGCTGTCGTTTAAAGTTCTGCTGGCATACGCTATAGGAAGGTCCTTTCCATTTTTGTCCTGGCTTAAAATCGCTCCTAGTGCAAAATTACTCGCGTCTGTCGTTAGAGTAAACTCCTTTTCAAAATCTGGGTATTGTAGAAGGGGCTCGTTAGTCAATATATTTTTGCATGTTTCAAAACATTCTATAAAGTCTGGATTTTCTATATTTATTTTTGCATTTTTCTTTAAACAGTTAGTAAACGGTTTTGTTATCTTGGCGAAGTTTTTATTAAATTTTCGATAATAGCCTATTAGTCCTAAAAATCCTTTAATTTGTTTGGTGGTTTTGGGTATTGGATAGTTTTTGATTGCCAAAATCTTTGCTGGGTTAGGTTTTACGCCTTCCGGTGTAACAACATGCCCTAGATACGCTACTTCCTTTCTTAAAAATTCTGTTTTATCCAGCTGTACTTTAAAGTTGGCTTTGCGTAATCTGTCGAATACTTCTTTAAGTCTTTGTATATGTTCTTGGAGGCTAGTGGAGTAAATTATAATGTCGTCTAAATAAACTAAACATGTTTCATTTTGGATGCCTCTCAGAATATTATTCATAATTCTTTGAAATGTAGGGGGGCTATTCTTTAGTCCAAAGGGCATTCTTAAAAATTCGTAGTGTCCCGTTTCTGTTGAAAACGCTGTTTTTTCTATGCTATTTTTATCCATTTCTACTTGGTGAAATCCTGAGGCTAAATCTAAAGTTGTAAAATACTGAGATCGTCCTAATTTATCTAATATGTCGGTAATGTTTGGCAAGGGAAATTTATCGTCAATTGTTTTCTTGTTTAATTCTCTAAAATCTATTACTAATCGAAATTTTCTTTTGCCAGAAGCGTCTTGTTTTTTGGGTACAATCCAGACAGGAGAGTTCCATGGAGAATTTGAAGGTCTAATAATTCCTTGTTCAAGCATGTCCTCAGTTTGTTTATTAATTTCGTTCTTGTAAATCTCTGGATATCTATAATTTCTGGAGTATACGGGAATTTCATCAGTAGTCCTAATAACATGTTTTATTTGGTTGGTAAAAGTTAAATCGTTTCCCTCAATATGGAATAAATCTGCATAATCTTTTATTAAACTTGTTATAGCGGATTTTTCTTCCGAGTTCATATGTTCCATTCTAAATTTTGATAAATCTAAATTTTTCCTTCTCGAATTTTTTTGTTTATAGTCTAATAAATTGAAATTAGCTTTCGTTTGCATTGCATCAGGTCTAAGGATATTGTATTCTTCTAAAGATTTTAATTCTAATGGTTCATTTACTGTTAATTCTACATTTACTTCTGTGTTGTTTATTATAGGGCAGTAGGCTTCTCCCTTGTGTACTGAGACTATACACTGCGGAATTTCTAATCCATTTAAGTTTTTGTATGGTAAGAGTCCTTCTCCATCTTGAATATTTTGTATTCTAAATTTAATCGTTTGGCTAGCGCGGGCTTGTATAACATAACTTGTTCCTTTTTTTGCTTTCTGTTCCTGACATTCGCTTTTATTATTATTATTATTATTATTATTATTTTGTTCTTCTGTGTTAAAATATTTGATCGGCATTTGCTTATTGCGAAATATTAATTTATCATTCACAAAATTTAAATTAATTTTTAATTCTTTTATGTTATCTAATCCAAGGAGTAAGTCAAAATCTTTATGGAAATCAAATAAATAGAATTTGGTTGTTTCTTTTCCTAAAAGTGGTAGCGTACAACTGTATTTTTCTTTTGATACTCCATGAGCTGTACTCACTTCAAGTGGCTCTTGTTTTAGAGTGTTTTTGAAAAATTGGAAAGCTATTGATTTTTTAATAAATGATCTCGTACTTCCAGTGTCAATCAGCATCTTTAAATTGGTCTTGGGATCGTGGATGTACGGTAGTTCGTTTGTGTCGTCTTCTATATGCATTATGGAAAACGTCTTTTTAATGTGGTTAGTCCTAAAAAATGATTTTGGGTATGATTGTCCTCTTGAGTGAATCCGCATGCGTTTTCCTCTTGCGGGGAATCATCAAAGTCTATGTAGCTGTCAGGGTCCTCTTGCGGTTCATAATCTGTTTGTTCAGTCAGATAAGAGTTAGTCATTTGTTCATTCAATCGATTCATAGTTTGATCGTAATTTTCCTCCTCTATTGGTTTCCCTGTCATCTGATAAAGTCTATTTTGTCTTATTGTGTTCCCTGTTTGACGTGTGGAAATGCTCATTGGTTCTGGTTCAAATTTTTGATGAACTTTTAATGGTGTGTAGTTGTTTGACTGTCTCGGTTGTTGATTTTGCTGTACGTATGAGTTAGGTTTAGTAAATTGGTTAGGATTATTTTGGTAGTTGGGCCTATAATTTTGGAAGGTTTGCTTGTTAGGAAGGGGTTTGCGAATAGGCGGGTATTGTGGGGCCCTAGGTGGAATGTTCTGTTTAATATTTTGAAATAATTTGTTATTTTTAAATTGAAAATCGTTAGTAAGCATATTAAGTGCTTCGCTAAGAGAATCTGGATTTTTGGTTCGCATTAGCGATCCTACAGGTTCATGTAAACCTCTAAGGAGAACTCTTAACCCTAGTTTCTGTACATATTCTATTAAAACATCTTTGGCCAATTGTCTTTGTGGCTCTTTATTAACAAAAAATGAAATTTGTAAATTTAATAGTTTTTGAATTCTTTCATAAAATTTAAAAGGTGATTCGTTATTCTATTGTTTTAACTCAGCCATTTCTAAATTTAAGGTAAAACAATCTCTTTTGTCTGAATAGCTGGTTAATAATACTTTTTTAACCTCATACCAATTATATGAATTTGAGTTTACAACCATTTCCAATGCTTGGCCTTTTAGTTTAGCTAGTATAGAAGAAAATAAATATTCATTTTGAAAATCCTCTGGATTTTCGCTTACATAAAACTTATTTACTACTTTGTCACATATAGAAATAAATCTGTGGAGCATAGTGGGCTCTCCACTATACTCGGGTATCATGTCAAGATACTCCTTTTTTAATGTTGGCGTTGCCATTTTAAAATATTATTTTCTTTAAAATAATAAAATTAAAAATCAATTATATAAAATTAAAAAGTATTTACTCTACTTTTTCTTAATTCTATATCTTAAGATCTACTTACAAGTTGATCCAAAATACTTTGCTCATTTGAACAACTTTCACTTTTCACTTACACGATATTCGCGCGTGTTCTTAATAGATATGCGCTCTATTAAGTGGTTGTAGATATTCACTCTACTTAAAGTTTCCTCAATTAACGGTTAAAACCGACGGACGTTATATTCGCTAACTTCCTTGAGGTGTCCTACCGACTGCGCCAGTTATGTTTTATATTAAGCAAGAAAGGTTTTTAAAAATGATTTTTATTTTTAACAAACCTTTGAATTTAATAAACAATTAATTTAGAAAACTGTTACATAAATTTTACTTAATAAAACAATACAATTGATATGCACTCAATCGGAGTGGAAAACGTCTGTGCGATACAGAGGCGACTTACACACTGCCGGGGCTCTGTTCTCACACCTATATAATACTAAAGCTGCGTAAGCAGGAATCTTCCTAGCACGCATTTAATTATGAAATGTTCACATAAAATGTTTATATAACTTATATATATATATATATATATATATATATATATCGCAATATGTATTCTGCGATATATATATATATATATATACTGTTCAAATTTTTAATCGTTATTAACATAATTCTCATTTATCCACTCTAGTCCAAATACATTTTCTTACTTGTAGAGGACGATACTTTATTACAGTTTGGGATATGATGTAATTTATCAAACTAATAGAATGTTCAGTTTTATATGGAAGAAAAACTTTTTACAAAGAGGGGCAAGAAATCCAATATAGTGAAACTTAAAATAAGTGATAACAGAAGTTAGTTGGGATACTTTGGCAAAAAAAGTGGTGGGGGAAGTTGGCCTTGAAGCAGTAACCTAAGTTAGTTAGATTGTAGCTAACCTAACCCACCCCAATGTTAGGGGAGGTTCCTATGTACGTTCTTGAGCTGCCCCGGGGGGTTGCTCCGGGGGTGGATTCGGGGTTGCGGGTAGTTTTTGGAAAAATTTTGGAAGAATGTGTGTTGCCTGATAGGGTAAGTTTAGAGTCGATTTTGGCTAGAGTTGGCAGTGGGTTCACCCGGGGGTAGTTTTAAATAATATATGAAATCGCAAAAAATGATCGGTTAGATCAAATGACTAAACAACTGTATGGGGTTTCTTTAGAGCGTATCTTGGATAGATGTGGGGGTGGGTTCACCAGGGGTAGTGTTTTATAATATATCAGATTGCCTAAAAATGATCGGTCCCTGGAGTCGGGGTCTTAGGTAAAAGTCACCCTGGAGTCGTGCTCGAGGTAAAGCCACCTAGGAGCCAGGCCTTAGGAAAAGCTACCATGGAGTCAGAGCTTAGTAAAAAGCTACCTTGGAGCATGGCCTCAGGTAAAGCCATCCCGAAGCCAGCCCTTAAGTAAAGCCACACTGGAGAAAGGCTTTAGGTAAATTCACACTAGAGTCAGGCTTTAAGTGGGGTTGTTTTTAATAATATATGAAATTGCCAAAAAAATGATCGGTTAGATCAAATGACCAACGTTCCCACTAAACAACTGTCTTACGCTAAGTTTAACCGACCAACAATTATTTTAAATTCAAATATTCAACAGTCTGTACGGGGTATCGACCTATCACATTGCAGAGGCTCGGTAGGCTTACGCCTGACGGACTCCTCGAATGCGGACTCAGTAAGACGTGTAGGCTCATATACTATGTTAAGTCAACATGCATGATAGCCCTGTATAGTATGTTAAACAAATATGCATGTAAACCTACATAGATTTATATACGTATGTATGATAGCCCACATACTGTGTTAAACCAACATGCGTGTAAGCCTACATACATACTATGCTAAGCCGACATACATGAATCCCTACATGGACCTACTATGTCGGTAACCCACTGGGCAAAGCCTTTATGATCTGAGCTATACACACATTTACACCTCTTCTATCAGGTAGAGCCTCAGGCAGGCAACCGTATAGATCATATGGGAAATACTATATGGTATAGCTACCAATGCATACCCCCATAGCTATGTAAAGGCAGCTACCAATGCATAACCTTTCACGCCCACGTAGATGACGGTCAACAATTATTACAATATAATTAGAAAAAAAGTCACGCAACCTATATACATACAGTGTTAAGCCAACATTCATGTTAACCTATATAGGCTTATATACTATGTTAAGCCTGCATGCAATATACTTTAAATAGCCCTATATACTGTGTTAAACCAATATGCAGGTTAACCTATATACATCCTGTATTAAGCCAATATCCCCGTTACCCACATAGGACTATATAATATGTTAAACCAGCATGCATGATAGCTTATATAGTGTGTTAAACAAATATGCATGTAAACCTACATAAATACTATGCTAAGCCAACATGCATGCTATCCTACATAGGCCTATATACTATGTTAAGCCAACATACATGATAGCCTTATATAGTGTGTTAAACAAATATGCGTGTAAACCTACATAAATACTATGCTAAGCCTACATACTGTGTTAAACAAATATGCGTGTAAACCTACATAAATACTATGCTAAGCCAACATGCATGCTATCCTACATAGGCGTATATACAATGTTAAGCCAACATACATGATAGCCCTATATAGTGTGTTAAACAAATATGCGTGTAAACCTTCATAAATACTATGCTAAGCCTACATACTGTGTTAAACAAATATGTGTGTAAACCTACATAAATACTATGCTAAGCCAACATGCATGCTATCCTACATAGGCGTATATACCATGTTAAGCCAACATACATGATAGCCCTATATAGTGTGTTAACAAATATGCGTGTAAACCTACATAAATATTATGCTAAGCCAACATGCATGCTATCCTACATAGGCGTATATACCATGTTAAGCCTACATACGGGACACCCTACATACTATGTTAAATAATTATGTGTGTAAGCCTGGATACATATTATGCTAAGCCGACATACAAGATTCCCTACATAGGCCTACAAATTATAATATAACACATTATATCCAACGCATTGTTTAGCTAATAGTTATCTCGCAGTATCCGACGAGTAGCCTGACTACAAGTGGCCCTCAAATTACCACATAATACCCGATACATAGCTTGGCTAATCATTAACACATAGTATCCGTAGCACAGCTTGACGACGGGTTAACATATAGTATCCGATAAGTAGCTTGACTATGGCCTAACACATAATATCCAGTGCATAGCCTCGCTAAGGGTTAACACATAGTAACCGATGCAGAACTTGACTATGGGTTATCACATAATATCCGATGTGAAGCTTGACTAATAGGTAACACATGGTATCCAAAGCATAGATTGACTATGGTTTAACACAAAGTATCCGATGAGTAGGTTGATTACAAACTAACACATAGTATCCATTGCATAGCTAGGCTAATGGTTAACGCATAGTATCCGATTTGTAGCCCGACTAATCGTAAACACATATTATCCAATGCATAGCTTGAGTAGGGTTTAACAAATAGTATCCAAAGCATATCTTGACTATGGGTTATCACATAGTATCCGATGAGTAGGTTGATTACAAAGTAACACATAATATCCATTGCATAGTTTAGCTAATGGTTATCACATAGTATCCCCACATACATGATTTCCTAGCTGCGTACATGCAAGGGGCTTCCCAAACTTGATATAAAATCGCTGTAAATATTATACTGCTCAACTTCAGGTTAATCATCAGGTACTAGACACAGATCTATGCCAATGCAAGAGTAACCTTAAGTGTAACCCACACCCTGACAACCGATACATAGCTAGACAAAATATACATAGCTTGTCAACAGATACTTAGCCCGACAACAGATCATAGCCTGACAGCAGATACATAGCCTGGCAACAAATACATAGCCTGACAACAGATACATAGCCTGACAACAGAAAGATACCCTGACAACAGATACATGGACTGACAACAGATACTTAGCCAGACAACCGATACATAGCTAGACAACAGATACATAGCTTGACAATAAATACATAGCCTGACAACAGATACCTAACCTGACAACACATACCTACCCTGACAACGGGTACATAACCTGACAACCGATACATAGCCTTACAACAAACACATAGCCTGACAACCGATACATAGCTAGACAACAGATACATAGCTTGACAACAAATACATAGCCTGACAACAGATACATAGCTTGACAACAAATAAATGGCCTGACAATAGAGCTAGATCAAATGACCAACGTTTCAACTAAACAACATTGAAAAAACTGTATTACGCGAGTTTAACAGACCAACATACACGAAGTTCAAACGAACAACATTTACACCAAGTTCAAATAAGCTAAGGCTGGAGAAGGCTAGATCAACGTTTCAGCTAATCAACGTTGAAAAACTTACGCTAATCAACCAACATCTACACCGAGGGCAAATGGGCTATGCCGGCTATGATTAGTGAAGGCACTGGCAAAAGCCTTTATGATCTGAGCCTTAGGACCCAGATATAATTATAGCTACCAACGCATGCCACAATATCTACGTAGAAACTGGTATCCACTGATATTTCATTCGTTTTCTTAATCCCTAATGTAATAGAATTAAATGCGTTTCTGTTTACACTGACTTCTCAAAATGTTAGCAGTTTTATAATTACACTATACATAATCTATGTTAGGACGTATTAGTCGTCTTTGTAGTATTTTACAATTTCAGAAAGACGAGTAAGAGCGTCACTTTGTTGCTACAATAAAATTACCGGAAGATGCTTGCAAGATTATTTTATACTTTAAGTAAAGATTTGCTAATTTTAAAACTATGAACTTTCTTAATAACGATTAAAACAAAAAGTTCTTGTAAGCTTATAGATTCTTATTTCATTTAAAATCTTGTTTTTTCATTTGTACGGACAGGGATAAATTTTCAAGTTGATTTTCGTCGCCTTATTATTTGTTTATGGATGTATAAGTGTTGACACGTAAACTAGCACTTGGACATGGTGCGGTACTATAGATGGGGAAGGGGGAGGGGAGGCTAGGCAAATAACGTTTGCGAACATCTCTGGAGTAGACATACAACACTTCCATTTCTTATTTTTACTGCAGCGCCTTCCCTAGGCTTGCAAAGACAATTGCCGCAACCCGTATGACAGCAGAAAATATTTTTTTCAACTGAGGTCGTAGAGAAATTCTATGGAAGTACCAGCTTACGTGTCCAATCCTATAATATAAAATCATTTATTATTATTAGTACACTCAAATTTTAAACGTAATAAAATTGTGATAGCATAATTATAAAAATGTAAATGCCAATTTCCGAGATGGTATTTGAAGGTTCTTTTATTCAAGTTTATGTTACAATTCACGTTCAATAATTTAACCTTTGCATTTGAATTATTCCTTATTCGAAATTGAAATTCAGAGTTTGAAAAATAACAAATGGTTAGTGAAATTTAAAAAAATAATAATTTAACAAATTTGCATAAATTATTCTTTTAAAATAATTCAGAAAATATGTAAACGCGTCATGTAGACATTCACATTTCTTTGACCTAGTCTACATACAAAATAAATTATGCATGAGTTCAAAGCTTCTTAGCCAGGCATAATCGCTATGAATTAATTATTAATCTAGTAATTTCTTCAGAAGTGAGAGTTGTAAAAAACAGTAATAGCCCTATATTTGCTACATGTGCGTGTTAAGTGTGATAAACTGGCCAATATATCAAAGATACGTTCTACAAATTATAGCTTCCTTATTTATTCCATAAAAAATTAGTCCACCTTCTCAGTCCGCGGTGAAGGCTGTATAAAGTTGGCAAACCGAATAAACATTCTTGATACACAGACGGTGCGTTTGTCTACAGATCCGGTAAATAAGATTACTTAAAATCAGTTAATATTTAAGTATAATTAATGCAACATTTTGGTTACTTACAGTGTTTTAAGTTGTAAAAGCTTGATTTTACAATTGCATTACATCATAATTATAATAAATATGGTATGAATATATATCATAATAATTAAATAAAATTTGCTAGTGGATATAGTTTATAGTGAAAAGCAATGTATCAATTCAAGGCTAAATGTACTTGAATCCTAGTTACATGTAACGTTTTAAGGAAATTAATAATTTAGTTTTAATTTTAAGTTTTAGTTTTAAGTTCTAGCTTACGGTTCAGGCGTACTAATAACCGTCTGTCCGTAACGCTCTTCAAAACTTGAAGGTAGAACTCCGTTACATTAAAATACTTTAAAATACAAGTTAAATCATTTAAACTAGCAGAGTCTCATTAAATTAATTTTTAAGGCTTATTAACTTGAAATGCATGGAATTGTGTGCTGGTTAAATAATTACTCTTTTAAATTCAATTAAAACAAATTACACTCATTTTATTTAACAAAGAAAAATAATATAAATTATAATCATGATACAAATTTCTTGACATTGCTTCAGT